>APFE030863650.1:191149-250070 GCA_000404065.3 Pinus taeda | reverse complement strand
CCCAAACGGGGCCCATAATTTGGCGTTTCATCTTCTAGGGTTAGGTTTTGGGATGTGAAGGGTTTTTCATTGTTTCTCAACAATAAATAGGCCTCCGAGCCTCATTGTAATACAGTTCAGAGGCATGTAGTCACCACATCTCTTCTCAGAGATAAGCTACCATCGCCCTAGCTGGTTTATTTCCATTTCTGATTATAAGCATATTTCGGTATTTTCCATTAATGAAATGAAGCATTGTTTCCGCTGCATCTTTGTGTATATGGTTATCTCTGTATTTTGTTGCATTCCTATTTAAATCTGGATCAAAGGCGTAGGCTGGCTAGCTGAATCTTACTTCTATCTGAATAAATATTTTTCACCCTGCAATACACATCAATCTGCCTAATCTAGTTATCTAACTTCTCTGCATTTAACTCCCCATCATAAACAGGTAAATCAAATTTAATCAAAGATGTTTTCTTCTTTTTATTTTTAGGGCTATCAGGAGGCGTGGACAGTGGAACCTCTTTTCCTTTCCCTTTGCCTTCAGAATGGCCATCTATATGAGATTCTTCTACGCCTTTGTCTTGTTTGGAAGTAGAAGAATCTTCACTTCGACCTTTCTAAAATTATCTATACATTTCTTCTACCATGGCTCTCATGGTCATGAAATTGTCCATGAACTGAGAGTCTGATTCCAAAGGGTTTTCTTCTAAAAAATTTCTCTTAGTATAGACTCTACCAATTTCTGGGTTACATTCAACCAATTTTCCTTCTCCTAATTTAAGCTTTGATCTAGTAAGCATTCATAAATAGTCCAGCACAAGCTTGTCTAACCTTAACAACCTAAATATTTGATACCACTTGATCTGAAAATGAGATCTACGATAAATAATAAGGTATTATAGACTTATGTGCATGGATTAGTCTATGTCATTATATGCAATGGATCGATAAGATTGCAAAATGCACATACAATGAAGCAGTAACAAAACATAATAGATAAAACATGGCACAACAAATTTAATAAGGAGTTCACCCAATACTCATGGGCTACATCTCTTGGTCCAGCCTTCAGTGGTGGCCTCTCTATTATGTCTTCAAGCAGAGTTTTGTTTACAACAGTGAGCTCAATTTGAGCTTCACACACAATAGAAAATAGAAATAAGAGTTTACTTGAACTATCAAGCTCTCTATGAGTACACAGACTCCCCTAATGCTCTTTGTCCCAACTTTGTCTCGGCATTTTCCTGAATACTGCTCTCTGCCCCTTATGCTCTCTATCTGTGTCTTTTAAAACCATTTGCGCTACCTGTTCATTTCAAATCTTCACTTCTCAGTCCCCCCAGCCTCTGAAACGCTTAGAATCCCTCTACCAGTGTTATTCAATCATTGTTTAACATATGGAGGGGAGGTGGCCACCTATCCATAATGCCAGAGTGCCCGGATCTCTGAAATTCTTAAGACAACCATGCTCTATTAAAACACAGGGAAATGCATTTGAAACAAAGAAATCTGCCAAAAACTCATATATCAGACTTTAAAAATCCTTAAAATTGTTTCATTTCTCCATTGGGTTCGTTCATAGATCGGTAATCGCATATCGAGAGGGCCCCGCCTCTATGTATTTTGTTTAATACGAAAATACACTAAAACACTGCAAACCTCCACATTCCAGACTTGAAATATTATTTAATACCATTGATAAACCCTTTTGGTTCCACAACATCGCATCGATGCTTTTCCCCTTCGTATTTCGTTTAACAAACAAAACTGCAAAATACATTAAAACATGGTGTTTGGCAGACTTCAAAATCCCAATAATCTAGCTCATAATCTCATCAGGTCCATCCATCAGGTTGCATATCTGTATATACACATAACCCCGCTCCTATGGATCTGTCGATTGCGATCTGGCGATGCAGCATGGGCCGTCGATCTACGTGCTTGATCTATGGTCCTCGTTGACCCCGCCATTCGCAGTCACAACTCTTATGTGTTCTTTACCAATAGCTCCAATAGCCACCGCTGATAGCGATCCACCGATCGCAGTCGCAAGATTCATGTGGATCTCACCGATCTCTACCGAAGGTCACCACCAATTGTGATTATCAATCCGATTTGGACTGTTGATCGGCCAGATCGGACGGCTAATGTGCATCCTCTATTCTGCCTGCAATTGCTTCGTTTTATTCACGACTTCATGGGTTTTTCCTCCCGACAGTGTATTAAAAGGCTTCCTCTTATGATATTTTTGATCCTTATAAAGGATTTCTTTGGCTTTGGCATGATTTTTAATGGTTTTACGAAGACTTAGAGGCATTCTTGGATCCATTTGGATCAGTAGGGAAAAATTCTTTCAAGCTCAACATTCCACCATTCCTTGGCCTGCACCCAGTGTCCAATGTGGACTGCATTCAACCATACTTTCCACCATTACTAGACGCATCAGACATTGCAGAACAACTCAAACAACAAAGTTAAACCCAGACTACATGGAACATACCACAACTGATCTCTTCATGGACACACAAATCAAGAACACTCACCAACAAAATATCCAACTGTATCTGGTTATCAAAGCTAGCCAACTCCTTCCCCAAGGCAAGTGGCTCACCAAAGACCAAGTTCAACAAAAGTTTCCTCATCTCAAGGAGGCACTCAACGCAATAGGAACCATTGCTTCCTAAGGGGGGAGGACTGATCTAGGTGGATATTGGTGTCCACCCATGTATTCCACCTGGACCCCCACCATTGTTTCTTTTCAGTTTCCTTAATTGTAGCACAATTTACTATTTTTGGCAGTTTTTTCGGGTCCTAAACTTCCAAAGTCATTTTGAGGCACTAAAATACGTATTTAGGGAAAATGGGGAGACCGGAAAAGGCCCAAATTGTATTGCCAATATTTTTTAGCCTCCTCTTTGAGATCCTCAAAATGATATATTATGATAGCCAAATGGATATCATATGCCAAAGTTGTGACCCCGGGGAGCTGATGTACCAATTTACCCAAATGGGGCCCATAGTTTTGGTGCTTCATCTCTTAGGGTTAGGTTTTTGGATGTTTAGGGTTTTTCATTGTTTCTCAATAATAAATAGGCCTTTGAACCTCATTGTAACACAGTTCAGAGGCATGTATCTGCCACATCTCTTCTTAGAGATAAGATACCATCTCCTGAGCTAGTTTATTTTTATTTTTGTATGTAAGCGTATTCCAGTTCTTTGATATTAATGAAAAGAAGTTTTATTTCTATTGCATCTCTGTGTATATGGGTATTTTTGTATTTGTTGCAGGATCAGTGATATCAAAGAAACCTGCTCTTTCTCTATTTTTCTTTGCATATCCCCAACAAGGTCAGGGTATAAGGAGTTAAGGCTCGATCTGGATGAAACTAAAGACCAGCCTCGCAAAGCCTAGTGGCCTCCCATGGTAGAAGAAAAGCAAGATGAGGTGGTAGGAGATCCTTTCAAATTACTGCTCAAGGAAGCCCTCGAATGACAGAGAAATGGGATGATGGATAACTTTGCCCAGATCCTTCAACGACTACCCAAAGGGTGATGCATCTTCATCTAACAGCCACTTTGGAGGAGCCACTCCTTTTAGCATAAAATTTAAATTTGATATTCCCATATTTGAGGGCCAGATAGATGCACACGCCGTAGATAAATAGTTAAATCTATTGGAAGGATATTTTTTAGTTCATGACTTTTCCAATCAGGAAAATATTACTTTTTCACTTCTTAAATCTACCCCACACATCAAGGACTGTTGGGAAACCTACTGTGAACAAAAGGATGAGAGAAAAGCCTCACTATTTTCAACCACACTCACTTGGAATTCTTTCTGAGACACCATCAAGGAACAATATTACCCTGTCGAGAGCTATGAAGATGATTACATAAAGTGGACCATGCTATGGCAGGGAAGGGACCAAGATGTGAGAGACTTTAAAAATGTTTTCCATACCCTTCGCACAAAGCTGGGTATCAAGCATTCTGAGTAGCATTTGGTACTCAAGTATTATGGCTATCTACACAAGTACATCCAAGATGAGATGGAGTTCCTGGACATCTCCTCGCTTGTCACAATGTACCGACACGCTATCAAGATTGAGCAGAAGTTTAAACAGAAGAAGCGAGACTTTGGATCTACGAATATGAAACAAGGAAAAGGAACCCCCAAACCATAGAGAAAAGTATAAAACCAGGGCTAGGTGAACCAGGACAAACCACTAAATTAGCAAGAAAATAAAAACACCACAAAGACAAACAAGAACACGGGAAAATGGTGTGATTTCTATAATAGCTCCACTCACAACACAAGTGAGTATCGGGCCAAGTGGTCGGTGGTTGAGCTGGAGGCTTCCAAATCATATGCATGTTCTGACTTTGAGTTAGAAGCTGATAATGGGAATGACAAAGGGAAGTAGATCATTGACACAGAGCCCAATGCCACCGTTGCCAACACTAAGATCTAGAAAAATGAGCCTGAAGATCCAGAGGAGGAGGAACGCCTCTTCCACTCACAAATGTGGGTTTAAGGTTCTCCGTTGTAGTTCATTGTCGATAAGGAGAGCCAAAAGAAAATCATTTAAGGAGAGGTCGTGAAGTGATTGGTCCTACCGACTACAACACATATACAGTCGTACACCATCAAGTGGTTTCACCAAGGATGTGATCTCTTCATCAGCTAGCATTATCATCATCCCTATAGCATCACGCCCTTCACAGATGAAGTATTGTGTGATGTTGCTTCTCTTGATTTTTGTTATGTATTATTATCAAAACCATACTTGTGGAAGCAGCGTGTTATGTATGAGTCTAGACCTTGCTTTGTGATTATTTCTATGGGCAATAAGTTGTATAGGATACCAAATTTATCCCCACCTATTTCCATCTCTTTGATCACTGCAAAGCAATGCAGTAAGATCATTTTCCATACCAGGAATTTTTTTCCTTATGATTCACCCTCTGGGAAAGAAGAAGGTTGTGGCCATGACTTCCACACAGGACTCCTCCACACAATAGAAACAGATGGAGAAGGTCATCGAGGAGTACAAGGAAATTCTTGCCTCACCCACAGAGGTACCTCTACACTGTCAAATCAAGCACTCCATTGATCTGACCTCGGGCACGCCACTACCTAATGGACTGATCTATCGACACTCTATTCTAGAGGACGATGATATCAAGAGGTAGACTTAGGAACTATTGCACAAATGGCACATCAGGCCAAGCTCATCACACTGTGGGAGCCTAATTGTATTGGTACAGAAGAAGGATGGGACCTAGACACTCTGTGTTGACTATTGGGCATTGAACAAGATCATTGTCTAGAATAAGTACCCAATCCCATGGATTGATGACCTTCTTGACCAGCTTAAGGGGGCCAAATATTTCAACAAGATTGACTTGGAGTCTGATTATAACCAAGTGCCTCTCAAACCCTCCAATGTGTGGAAGACTACCTTCAAATCCAAGGAGGGCCTTTTCAAATGGTTGGTCATGCCTTTCGAGTTAACGAAAGCCCCCGCAACCTTCATGAGATTGAAGGATGACATCATGTGACCCTTCACCAATGCATACATAGTGGTGTACTTACATGCCATATTTATCTTCAACGATAGTTGGGAATAGCACCTCCACCATATTCGACATGTCCTTCAAACCCTATGACAACACAAGTTGTGTGCCAATTTGGAGAAATGCACTTTTGGCATGACCCAGGTTCAATATCTGGGGTACATCATTGATGATCAGGGTATGCATGTGGACCCAGCCAAGATACAGGTCATTCGGGATTAGCCAACCCCAACCACTCTAACAAAGCTCGCATCTTTCTGGGTCTTGCCAATTTCTATCATAGGTTTGTGTTGGGGTTCTCTCATATCACTTGACCTTTAAATCAAGTCACCAAGGGTGGGGAGAAAGAAATGTTATTTTGGTCTGAATCCCAATAGAATACGTTTTCCAAGTTGAAGCATCACCTCTTCTTTGCACCAATGCTCACATTACCAGACCTACAGCAACCATTTGAGATCAAGACAGATGCCTTTGACTATGTTATTGGTGAAGTTCTTACTTGGTAGGGGCATCCAGTGGCATATCATAGTGAGACACTTTCAAACATAGTCCAAAAGTATCCCACCTATGACAAAGAGATGTATTCCATTGTGAAATTCTACCGACAATGGAAGCATTACATTATGGGGAAGAAAATGATCATCCACACAGACCACCGACCCCTGCAGTTCATACAGACACAAGGGAAGTTGTAAAATGATCACCATAAGAAATGGTCCACATACCTGAAACAGTTCCATTTTAACATTAAGTACAAGAAGGGGAACACTAAAAATGTTGGAGACTACCTCAGCTAACCACTAGTCATGGTGCTGACCACTGTGCTCGACTCCTGTGAGCACAAGACTTCAAGGTGGCCACATCTTTACAAGAGTGATTCAAAATTCAGCAGCACATACCAAACACTCCTGGAAGGTAAGAAAGTTCCAAATTTTCACCTCTAGGATGCACTTTTATGCCACTTGAGACACATTTGTGTTCCTTCAAGCGAGTGTGCCAAGATGATTTGGGAGACGCACTATAGTTGGGTTGCTCGACATTTCGGGGTAGAGAAAATAGTAGTAGTGTTTCAGAAGTATTTTTTCTGGCTGAACCTTCGATAGGATGTTGGGAAGTACATCAGATCCTGCACTACCTAGGCCATTTCCAAACCGACCATCAAGAAGCAAGGCCTATATACTCCTCTACCTACTCCTAGTAAACCTTGGGAATTGATCAAGTGCTCAAAATTAGGCTCAAAAATCGAAGTGTCAAAATCTTGATAAACTTAGCTTCGGATCTAAGAACTTGTCATTCTGATTCCAACAATGCAAATGGCACTCAAATCTGATATCATATGCAGAAGTTAGAGCAAGTCAAAGTTCAGGTTTAACTTGGACACATGGCAGGGTTGGATGATGTGGCAAGGTCCTTCAGTGAATGGGGAAGGCCCAAGTGGTAAGCCACCATTGGCCCCCACATGTCACAAATCACAATCACAGGCAGGTCGGCATTAAAAATCGACCTCGAGTAGGGAAGGGTTATGATGCGATAAGGCAGGAGAGAAGGCTTTCAAGAATTGGTCGGAGGCTTGATGCGATGGATCGCAATCACACATTTGTGAAGGGAGGTGTTACGAAATTGACCCTCGACAGGTATTAGGTTGTGATGCGATCGTACATCTCACATGGTACTACAAAATTGGCCCCGACAAGTTTCGGTTGCAATGCGATATCGTAATCACAAATCACAACACAGTGTAAAGTCTCGCATACACAAGACCTCGGTACTCCACCGATTGTGAAAGGATCCCAAACGCGATACAATTATAAGCTCTAGTTAACGATTTTTTCAGGTCCACTAAATCGCAATCGCATATTTCCCACCTGGTTCATAGTCCATAAGACCGCAAGACTCCACCAATCGTGATTTGTGATGGGCAGTTGGTGCCGATGGATTATGGCCTACCACACGGCAAAAGTCTCGCTCGGTTAGCAGATTTTTGGAGTGAAATTGTGGGTTCTTGTCGGATGTGGAGAAATTTGTGGAACGAATAGTGGGAAAACTAGGAGAGGTCATAACTAATTCATTTTTTCACCAAATTAGATGCAAAAAGAGGCTAGATATGCATTTTTTTAGTATTCTGAACTCATTAGAGCAAGTTTTAGAAGCATTTGAGCATTGTAAACACATATTTTTACACTTTTGAGCATAATAGAGAGGCCCAATTCGTTGGAAGCAGGACCAAGGAGACGTAGCCCAAGAGGGGTGAACTCCTTTATCATGTGCTTGTTGTAATGTGTTTACATGTTTATGTTGTTGTTCAGTTTCTGATTTATGTTAAATTGCTCATAAAATTAACATAAAAACTCTTCATTTCACTTGAAAAAATTCATGAATCCTTAAGCACAATGAAAGCATTTTGTTTATAATCTAAGGAAGACCTTAGCACTACAAACTAATATTCTAAATCACATAAAATTTGGTATCAGAGCACTAGGTTTTTCTTTGTGAAAGAAGGATTTAATTGTTTGTAAGTTTATGTCATGCTTACAAGGTTAAAACTCAAAATAGGTGAAGGAAAGCTGGTTGGAAGCCTTGAATTTGGGTCAAGGGGAAGGAGAGAAAGGTTTCCACAATATCCAACACCAGTTCAACCCAAATTTGCAGTTGAGACTCCATAGATCATGTCTCGTGAAGGAGAACCTACAAACATGACAGAAGATGAGAAGACCTTTAGAAATGGTTTCTTTGATATGACAAAGATGGTGAAGGTCCTCTATGAAGAGAGGAATAGCAAGTTGCAAGGAGAATGTTCCAAACCTCCCAAAGGAGAAGGCTCCTCAGGAGGAGGTAATGGAAATGGAGACAAACCTCCACCCTTTCCACCATCTTCTTCATCTTCTTCTTCACAATCATCTTCACACTCTTCCACTAACACAACCCTTACTCATACTCATCATCATTCTTCAAAAGGAACTGGTAAATCACCTTTTTTAACACTTGATGTTAAATTCGAGTTGCCCATGTATAATGGTTAAGTGAATGCATAGAAGTTTGATAATTGGATTCGTCAATTGGAGTTCTATTGCAGGATTCAAAACCTTCAAGAGGATGACATAAATATTCAGTTAGCTTCCTTGAGAATGGAGGGTGCAACACTAGTATGGTGGGAATCAAAGACCCAAGAGGAGATTAAAAAACATGGTAAGATATCAATTTCTTGGAATGATTTCATTGCTACAATTAAAAGACAATTCTACCCTCTAGGTTATATGCAGAAATCCATCATGAATTGGCAGAACTTTAGACAACTTAAAGGTCAAAATATGCAAGATTACACCCAAGAATTCAGAAAAAGGTCTCTAATGTTAGGTGTAGATTTTCAATCACAGGACACATTGCTAAAGTACATAGGGGGTGTACACAGTTACCTTAGGCATACTATATTAATTTTTAATCCTAGTAATCTAGATGATGTGTGTGTGCAAGCCACTCATCTCAAAGCAAGAGGGAAAAACACCCCAGAAGAAGGTAGTAAAAATCCATTTAAGAGTAAAGGAAAGGAAAAGGTTTTCAAAGGAAAGGCAAAGATAAATGCATCCATTAAAAAAGGAGGAGAGAAAACAATATGTAAACATTGTTCCAGAGAGGGTCACGATGAAGCTCACTGTTAGAAGCTTCATCCCAAAATGAAACCAAAGAAATTCAACAACAAAGGAGAAGAAAAGACAACTGCAATCACTCAAGAAGAGGATTTGGGATCTGATTCAGGTGATGAAAAAGAATCACAGTCATGCGGTTTCAAGGAAAGGAATACATTGCCAGCACTAGTTCTTCAAACTCACATAATGAAACTCCAAATGAGAAGAGGAGAATAGAAGTGTTTCACACAAGGGTGATATTGAAACATAACAAGATTGATACGTTGTTTGATAGTGGCTCTCAAGCTAATCTTATCTCAGAAAACATTGTCAAGAGTTTAAATATGGAAACTGTTCCATATCATAAACCGTATCCACTTGGATGGGTATGTGACAATGCACAATTGCAAGTTACGAGAAAGTGTAAACTAAAATTCGCTATCACTGCAAAATTCATAGATGAAGTGGAGCTTGACGTTGTTTAGTTAGATATATGTGGCATCATTTTGGGCAGCCCGTACCTTTATGACAGAAAAGCTATCTTCCATCGACATGAAAATAAATATCGTTTATTCAAAGGTGGAGTAGAATATATTGTGAGAGTTCACAGCAAGAAAACAAAAATTTCGCTTGTTAATGCAAGGAAGATGAAAAGACTAGTGAATTCAAGCAAGAATCTTGTGTGTCTCATGATCAAACCTGAGAATGATATTGATTATGAAGCATTTGATGGTTGTAATTCGAATTTGAAAATTGATTTGGTTGACATTGTTAACCAATCTAATGAAATGTTCAGGAATCAAAGGGATCACTTCCCAAGAGGGGAATCCAACCTGAGTTACAGTTGCAGCAAAAGTGTCTCCTTCCTAACATTGGCATGTACAGGATGTCAGTGATGGAAAGCGCAAAAGTTAAGATGCAAATCCAACGATTTTTGAATAAAAGGATCATTCAACCTACTCCTTAATCCTGTGGTGCACCTCTTGTTTTGGCGCCCGAGAAGAATGGTAATCATTTCCTTGAATGGGATTCAAGAAGTGGTTTTCATCAAAGTAGAGTTGTTGGAGGAGATATAGTGAAGACGAAATTCAAAACTAGGCAAGGTTTGTTTGAATGGCTTGTTATGCTTTTCGGTATTTTCCATGCTCCTACTACTTTTACGCATATGAAGAAAGATGTGTTGAAGCCATTTCTAGACAGGATAGTCTATTTGGACGACATTTTAATTTTCAAAAAAATTCATTATGAACATGTCATGTGTGAGAAAAAAATACTTGATATCATATGTCAAGAACATTTGTTTCTAATGATGTCAAAGTATATGTTGGATAAAACTTCTTTGATGTACTTGAGCCATGAAATTGGTTCTTCCAAGTGTGTTCAAGTTCCCAAAGGCTTTTTGAAAATCTACATGGGACGTGCAGAAGGTGAGCTGAAGTTATACCTATCCAAGATTGATGTCGTAACAGTATGTGGTGGTATTGACTCCATTCCTGTAAACATAGGTGAAAGAACCATACATCCCCGTGAAGTCATAGATGCCTTTTCTCTGCTCGTAATTTACGCAAGCAGGCTCAAGATAGTCATTTGGATAAGAGGTTTTTTGGGAGTAGCACAATGTTGGAGGAGATTTTTTTTTATTATTATTCTATTGTAGTTCATTTGCATTCGTTGGAAGTTGTACAAAAGGTCTTCCAGTGGGGAGGAAAACAATGAGAGGCATTTGATGCTTTAAAACAAAAGATCAATACAACTCCAGTACTTGCTTTTCCAAACTTGAGACGGTCATTTAAGTTTCACGTTGTTGTATGTGACTATGTCATGGGCGCAGTCTTTTTTCAATGTGGTAATCCCATTTCTTTTCATTTAGAAATTTTCAATGATAAAGTGTTTAAGTTGCAGCGACAAAGGCACTTCCATTGAATGGGTTTTCTTCTACTATTCCACTCGGTCAAAAGGTATAAAAAAGGTATAAGAGACAAGTTTTTTTATTTACCTTCTAGACCTATAGTTTGTATAACTACTTTCCTCAAGCATAATTTTGTTTTACATGAAAGTTATTTTCATAAAAATACATACTTTCAAGATGTATATTCAAGCTTGAGTCAAAGGAATCAAGTGGAGGAATTGTTTACCATTTGCATCATAATGTATTGTATCATCTTGGTAAGAAGGATGTTTCTATTGATAGTAACATGTACAAGGCCAAAGATTTCATTGATGACTCCAATTGGTACATAAAACAGTGCAAGACCAACTTGAAAAGGTTAAAGGCAAGTACACAGAAAGGCACGACAAGAATCGTCGAGATCACAAGTTCCAATTCAGTGATCAATGGATTGAGATTGTAAACGTGAGGGAACTGGACCCTCAAGTCAATTCAAAGTGATCTTTTGGGGTCCAAAAGACTTCCAGTGGGGAGGAGTGATCAGGTGCTCAAAATTAGGCTCAAAAATCAAAGTGTCAGAATCTTGATAAACTTATATTTAGATCGAAGAGCTCATCATTCTGATTCCCACGGTGCAAATGACACTCAATTCTGAGGTCATGTGCAAAGTTAGAGAAAGTCAAAGTTCAAGTTTGACTTGGGCACATGGTAGGATTGGATGATGTGGCAAGGTCCTTCAAGGAATGAGAAGGCGCTAAGTGGCAAGCTGCCATTTGCCCCCACATGTTGCAAATCGCAATCGCAGGTAGGTTGGTGTTAAAAATTGACCCCCAAGCAGGGAAGGTTTGCGATGTGATAAGGCAGGCAGGAAGGAATTCAAGAATCGGTCGGAAGCGCGATGCGATGGATCACAATTGCACATTGGCGAAGGGGGTGTTATAGAATTGGACCCCGGCAGTAACCAGGTTGCGATGCGATCGCACATCTCGCACGACACTATAGAATCGGCCCCGACAAGTTTGGGTTACAATGCGATATCACAATCGCAAATCACAACATGGTACAAAGTCTCGCATATACAAGACCTTGGTACTCCACTGATTGCAAAAGGATGCCGGACGCAATACAATTATAAGCTCTAATTAAGAATTCCGTCGGGTCCACCGAATCACAATCGCATATTTCCTACCTGCTTCACAGTCCATAAGAGCGCAGGACTCCGCCAATTGCAATTTTCGATGGGAATTCAGTGCCGACGAATTATGGCCCACCGCACGGAAAAATTCTCGCTCAGTTAGTGGATTTTTGGAGCGAAATTGTGGATTCCTGTTGGTTGTGGAGAAATTTGTGGAACAAATAGTGGGAAAACTAGGAGAGGTCATAACTTCTTTAGTTTTTCACCAAATTGGATGCAAAAAAATTCTAGATAGCCATTTTTTAGTATTCTAGACTCATTGGAGCAATTTTTAGAAGCATTTGAGCATTGTAAACACATATTTTTAGACTTTTGAGCATAATAGAGAAGCCCAAGCCATTGGAATCTGGACCAAGGAGACGTAGCCCAAAAGGAGTCAACTCCTTTATCATGTGCTTATTGTAATGTGTTTTTGATGATGTTATGTACATGTTTATACTAATGTTCAGTTTATGATTTATGTTAAATTGCTCATAAAATTAACATAAAAACTCTTCATTTCACTTGCAAAAATTCATGAATCCTTAAGCATAATGAAATCATTTTATTTATAATCTGAGGAAGATATTAGCACTACAAACTAATATTCTAAATCAGATTAGGAACCCATCTCCATGAATTATATTTCATGCCTTCCTTCTACAAAATATGGAAATGGTTGCATTTTCGTGGTCATTAACAAATTCTCTAAGATGGCCATTATGGTGGCTTGCAAGAAGAGTATCACAACAGAAGCCACTACTAAGCTCTTCTTTGAACGAGTGTGCGTATAGTTTGGGATCCCATAGTCCATTATCTTAGATCAAGGCAACATGTTCCTAAGTACATTTTGGTCAAGTATCTAGTCGATGATTGATACCAAGCTCACTAAGTCCACGGCTTTCCACCCCCGAACTGATGGTCAAACAAAGGTCTTCAACAGGATGATCATACACATTTTGCGTATGTACAACTCAAAGAATCCACAAACATGGGATGAAATCCTCCCCTATTTCCATCATAGCTACAACAGAGCTCTCCATAGCTCAACTGGCCATAGCCCCTTTCATCTGGGGTTGGGATTCCAACCACTATGTCCCATTGATGTGGTCATACCATTTGCAGCTACTCAGGCAGATTCATCTCATGTCTAGTCCGAACCTAATAGGGATAACAACCTCATTCAGCGCATTTGGCACATCCACTAGTAGGTCCATGACATATTGGGCAAATCCAATTCTAAGTATAGGCAGCGTCATGATCAGCATCGAGTGCCACACAAGTTCCAAGTGGGTGACAAAGTTTGGGTACATTTGTAGGAGGAGAGCCTCGTTGGAACCCACTGCAAGATTTGCCCTCTCTTATATGGGCCTTACACCATCACTAAATTTGTAGGGAATAATTCATTTGAGCTCAACATTCCAAAATTCCTTGGCCTGCACCCAGTGTTCAATGTGGACCACCTTCGACCATACTTTCCACCATTACTAGACACATCAAACATTGCAGAACAACTCACACCAATAGAGTTAAACCCAGAATGCATGGAACAGGGCACAACTAATCAGATCATGGACATGAAGATCAAGAACACTCACCAGCAGAAGATCCAACTGTATCAGGTTGTCAAAGTTAGTCAATTCCTACACCAAGGCAAGTGGCTCACGAGGGACCAAGTTTAGCAGAAGTTTCCCCATCTCATGGAGGCACTCAACGAAATGGGGAATATTTCTTCCTAAGGGGCTAGGATTGATCCAAGTGAATATTGGTGGCCACCCACCTATTCCACTTGGACCCCCACCATTGTTTCTTTCCATTTTCCTTAATTGTAGCACAACTTACTATTTTTGGTAGTTTTTCGAGTCCTAAACTTCTGGAGTCGTTTTGAGGGACTAAACAACGATTTTAGGGAAAATAAAGAAACCAAAAAATTCCCTATTGTTTTTTCTATTTTTTTCAGCCTCCTCTTTGATATCTTCGAAAAAAGGTATTATGATAGCCAAATGGAGATCATATACCAAAGTTACGACCCAGGGAAGTTGATGTACCAATTTACCCAAACGAGGCCCGTAGTTTTGGCACTTCATCTCCTAGGGTTAGGTTTTTGGATGTTTAGGGTTTTTCATTGTTTCTTAATAATATATAGGCCTTTGAGCCTCATTGTAACACAGTTCAGAGTCATGTAGACGCCACATCTCTTCTCAAAGATAAGCTACCATCGCTCGAGCTAGTTTTTGTATTTTTGTATGCAAGCATATTTCAGTTCTTTGATATTAATGAAATGAAGTTTTATTTATGTTGCATCTCTGTGTATATGGGTATTTTTGTATTTTGTTGCGTTCCTACATAAGTCTAGATCAATGTTGATGGTGTGGGTTAACATTAGGCTAACCATTAGACAATGTGAAAATTTTAGCACGGGTTTTGTTTATGGAATTACGAGTTACTTACTCGTATCAAGGGTGATTTTGAGAAACTTCCTCCTCTAAGTTGTGAGCTAATCTACAAAAGAAATTCATGGTATGCAACACATGCTAAATAATGTGAGAAAATGATAGTTTGAGCAAGTAAACCCCATGAAAAGCATGCCCAAACAAAGTTAGTCTCATTAAAGACCCAAAATGAGGCCTATCCTCCTCCATATCAATCCTAAGGGTAAATCAAATTACTACCCTTTTCACTTCAACCATTCTTGGCTAAAAGAGGAGGGCTATTGCACTCTTATCGAATCTACTTGGTCACGCTTGATTCATTGGGAGGATTTTACATATATGGCCAAATTTATGGGTAATCTCCAACCCACCAAGAGTGCTTCTTGCACTTGGGTAAAATCCCATCATGCTAAATTAGACAAGGAACTATTGGAAGTAGAAAATAAGCTTTTAGGTAGACATAGCTCCTTATATTTTTGGTTGGTTTCAATAGAGGCGCTCTAGGAACTATACTCCCTTAAAGAAAGAATACATCCAATTTTCCTTTTGGAAGAAAAGCGTTGGCATTTAAATAGTCATGCAGTTTAGCTTGAAAATGGAGATAACAATACAAAAAAAAATCATCAATATCCAAATTACATAAAGCAAAGGAACACTATTTGGGAAATTAAAATTGAAGATGAAGAATATTTCCATTCTTTAAAGGAGAAAGCTCAGGTGGGAGCTTGTGTCTTCCAATCCCTTTTTCAAGTTCCTTTAGGTTGTCTTGTCCAAGAAATTATCCACGTGGTTTCCCTCTTCCCCACTTCATTCAATGACGAAATGAATGTTTTTTTGAAAAGATATTTATGAATCTGAGATACTTGCAACTTTGATATCAATGCAAAAATCCAAAAGCCTGGGACCGAATGGATTCTCAGTCGAATTTTATTTGGGTTTTTATGGTCTTTTAAAGGATGATCTAATAAAAATTACAGAAATTTTGAGGTCTAAAATGGGAGTCCTAAGGAATATTATAAAATAATAGTAGAAATAATAAAATGATATTAGATTACATCATCAAGTTTTGCAGGGAGAAAATGAAAAACTATTTTTTCAACTCATATTTTCAACTTATCTCCCTAAGATTTTGCTCAAATTTTGAGTGGGACCACTCATTGGATGCAGAATTTAGTTTTGCATCCATAGAGTACCATGTTGCATACTTTTGATGGACCCTACTACATGAAAAGTCTAAAATACATGAAAAAACGTAATTGTAATCTTGTTTTTCCATGTATTTCATAGTTTTCGTGTGGTAGGGTCCATCAAAAGTATACAATATAGGTACTCCTTGGATGCAAAATTAAATTGTGCTCTTGCTTGAAATTTGAATAAAAGTATAGGGAGATAAGTTGAAAATATGAGTTGAAAACGTTGTTTTTTTTTGTTTTTTTTTTTGTTTTTTTGTTTTTTTTTTTGTTTTTTTGTTTTTTTTCCAAAAATGTTGAATCGATCCCCATGGTTGACATCATAATATTGAATCCTATTGGTTCTTATAAAGTTTATTTTTGTTGTACAATTTTTCTTTGAGGCCCATTTTTTATCTCAAAATTTCTCTAATTGGTGGTTTGGGAATCAAAGGATTAAGGAAAAGTCTTAGGCTCCATTAATGCCACCTTCTTATTTCTAATTCTAAAGACACTGGAAGGTACCGCTTTCACACATTACTTTTCTATTACATGTTGCAATGTCATTTACAAGATCATTTTCATAAGGCTCAAACATATATTGAGCTCATATCCATTATAATAACAATTTGGGGTCCTCCAAAATCAGGATATACTAGACGTTATTGCAGCTACATAGGAAGTAATGCATCACACAAAAATCTCAAAATCCAATGTGGTCTTCCTCAAATTGGATCTTTCAAAAGAATTTGACAAGATAGACAGGACCTTCATTAGGCTTGTTTTCATTCAAATGAGTATGTCTCTTTTAGTAATTAACTAGATTATGGGATCTATACAATCAATTTCATTCACAACCCTTATTAATGGTGCACCTTCTAGATTCTTCAATGCATATAGAGGTCTCCATCAAGGTTTCCCTCTCTCTCCATTGCACTTTCTTTTAGTGGCTAAATTTCTTAGCAAACGCATGGATCTTGAAAAGTCTACAAGAGATATAAAGGGTATGGTTTTTTCTAAAGCTATTTAGGTCATTCATCTCCTTTTTGTGGATGATGTCCTTATGTGCTTACAAGGTACAAGAAGCAATATTATCTCCTTGAAAACTATTTTCGCTTCTTTTTGTGAGTCTACAAGAATTCTTATCAATTTCCAAAAATTAGTTCTAATCTTCTATGAAATCTCTAATCCAATATGTTTATTCGTCATTCATACCTTCCCTTTCACTACGAAGTCATTGAAGGATGGCTCCAAATATCTCGGTTTCTTCTTAAAACCCAACAAATACAAATAGGTAGATTGGCTATGGCTCATCAAGAAGGTCAAAGCAAGGATCTGAATTTTTGACACACTATAGCCTATGCTCCTAAGGGCATCCTAAATTTCATTTGCAGATTAAGCTTCAACTTCCTATGGATGGCACTTAGACCCAAACCAAGAATTACACTATAAAAATGGTCCAGGCTTTCATCTCCTGAGGAACTCGATGATTGGGGTCTCAAAAACATATTTATATTTGCAAAGGCCTTGGTTAGTAGGAACCTATGGAGACTTATATCTGGTGAGTCACTCTAGAAAACATATATTGTCTATAAATACTTCTTTGGTCTCTCCATTATATATTGGATTCTGTTAGCACTCAAATCTACCTTAGGCTGAAAGAAGGTAAAACTCAAGGCTACATCAAACCACACTCAACCTCGTAGCTAGCCCTACGAGGACAAGAGAGGGCTCTCTCCGGGTCAATCTCGACAAAGATAATCGATGAGGCTCGAGATGACTAAAACAAAAGCTAATTTTAGGATAGATATGAAGTACAAGGAGTTTGAAGTTGATTTTTTAGGTTTTTTGTTGAATCAACGGGAAAGGCAATTTTGGGTGCAGGGATGAGACACAGTTTTTGTAGAGGTCTACTTGGGGCAAGGTAGGCGATTGTCTTGATGCTTCAAAGAGAATGAATGGCTAAATCTGACTGGTGAGAAGTTAAGGAGAGCAAGAAACTTTCAAGTATTCTCCATAAACAGATGAAAACATGGAAAATTAAACAAACTTAAAGGCAGAGCATAACAAATTATGGATTCTACCTTAACACTTCATTTGTTCAATTGCAGAAGATTAGAGGAGGAAAATGATACACATAACAACTTACAAATACTGAAAGAAGCACACCATCAACACATAAAACCACATGGATCCCAAACAGTGCTGCAAAACCCTGGTCTTTCCTTTGCCAAAAATGCAGAAGTGAATGTACAATAGAGTGTCAATCTTTTCCCAAGAGTCCAACCCTGAAAATGACTTAGAAAATACATAATATAGGCAAGCCAACCCATTCCCTTGCCTCTAGGGTTTGATCTCATCATCCTAGGAGTTGTTTCAACTAATTCTAATCATGGAACTGAAATTTAGGCATCCAAAACAACTTGCCTCTAAAAGAGGGGAAACTGATCCATACATTAAATTTTTACTATTTTTTCAAATGGATCATCTAGAACAAGTAAATAAGTGCCAAAGTTACATCATATACATCAAATTACATCAAGCTGGGTCAAAAATCACATCAAGAGGTGAAACTGGTCATAACTGGCCGAAATTCTGAGCTGGAAAGAGAAAATTTGACCAAAACTCCCTATGCGCCGCACGCCTGAGCTCTATGCGCCGCGCGCCTTTCAGCCTGCTTTTGGGGCACTTCCCGACATCCAAATCAAGCTCACAATAGCGGGTTGGAAATCCCTGGATGTCTTCTATCCAGCCCAAGTGGAATTTCTCAATTTGGAGCTCATTTTCCCCCTCAAAATGTCATTCTCCCAGAAGTACTTCCTGCTAGTGCAAAAGGTGGCAGAAAGGTGATTTTCATGGTGCTTTTGGCCCTTTTGATCATCCAGAACTTGATGAAATGCCTTGGCCATACTAGATCATGCATAACTTACCATGACAAATCCAAAACTATAAATTTTTCCTCCAGCAAGTGTCCCAATCATAAGCGCGCGCGTCAACGCACTACGCGTTGAGCTGAAAAACCTGTTTTGCAAGCCAAAAATTTCAAAATGACAAAAATTTCTCCGAAATTGCTCAAATTCGGAGTGAAGACCCTCCATTATGTATTATTTCCAGCCAATGAAGCCTCGGCCAAAATTTGGAGTGGATCGGGCTTTTTTCGCCGGTTTAGTGCTCTGCTCAACCGCCTCTTTAGAATCTTCATTTTTGCTTTGCAGACATGCATACGAGCCCAATAATGAGTTTTCATATGACGAAGAATGTCTTTGTATCTATTTGCCTTTGCCAACAATTTCTCCAGATGAGTTTTAACACGGATGAGCATAGACTCTCGATCAGTCGGTGTCATATCACCGGGTCTCTTTCGGGCCAATTCTCGATCCTCACGGATTTGCCGAAGCTCATAAAGTGTATGTTCATCCTCTAGCTGTTTGTTACGCTACTCTAGGTAGTTTATCACCCACTTAGCCATCTGCAATTTCTTTCTCAGTGAGTCATTCTCATCCTTTTTCTCCCGGATGATCTCCTTTAGCTCCGAGCTAGGAGAGCTCGCATCAACATCAATGATCGTGAAATTCGTGTCCCGGCCTCCTGAAGGACCCTCATCATGCATAGGCCTCTTGCCCCTGTCCTGGATCTGTACCTGTGCTGAAGAAGAAGGCGAGACCCCTTCCACATGATGTGGAGATAATACTCGCTCTGCTGATGGAGTCAACGAGACCCCTTCCACCCCGGGTGGAGATAGTACTCGTCGTGTAGATGCAAATAAGGCCCTGTGGCCTCGCTGGTATGTCACATACGATGGAGCACTTATATGCTCGGTCTCAAGAATGTTTGGCTGGTGTGAAGGCTCTCCCTCATCATGAACTATCTCGGGAAGCGACTGTGGTGCTGTGAAGAAGTCACGGGAGATGAAATCCTCCCAAGTAATGCCCTCCTATGTCAACTGATGTACCACTATGATTTTGATTAGCGTGTAATGATATATACTTCGATGCTGCTGTGCTGGGGTCTTCTTTTGTACTAAAACCACCATCCTCTCTATGTTGCGACACATGAAATATGGAATGTTCATCATACGTACCCTCGTGAAATGCAATGCACAAACGAATATGGTACACATAGAGACATGAGAATCTGCCCTCGCAACTAAAATACTGAATGATGAGTTTCATCAATGGTGCAAACTCATCCCTCAGGAATCTGAAAGGAAAAATTGTGCGTAGGCTTCTCATATGCCCAGGTTTGATGTATGGCTCATAGTAGAATCTGTCTAACTGCTGGCGTTTGTTCCATTCCTCTCCTACATTTGGTATCCCGGTGGCCTGAGCAATAGTCTCTGGTAACAAAGTGAAATTTACTCTGGCAAGGCTTACACGGCCATCATGTAAATGTAGAACAAATAAACAAACTAGTTCATGATGATGCTAGGTTTGTGAGATCATCTCACAATATTGTAAATATGACTAACGTTGAAAACAATCCATTGCAAGCGGGCAAGCCTGCAATTGAGCCAAAGAAGTAGGCTCCTCCCTGACATGCTGACCACTTTTGCCACTTTTATGAGGCCTCCGTGGCACATTACCCTCAACTGTAGAATCATTGCCATACTCCTGCTCATAGACTGAATCCGTCTCTGACATGACTTTGAAAACAAGATATCTGGAATATGTATGATGATATATAAAACTGTGTGTGCAATTGAATGCAAACTACTTTTTGCTCTAACAATGTTGTGACCAAGGGGAAAAACAAATGCACAAGGGAATATTAGGAAAGGGAAAACATTAGGGAATTAGGGACTTTGGAAATAAAATGTAATTAGGGAAGGGAGGGGAAATGTAAATATAGGATTAGGGTTTTAGGGTTTGGGATATTAAATAGGATTAAGGCATTTTTTATAAAGGTGGGGATTAGGATTTCAGGGACTGTAGTGTAGAATTAATGAGGGAATTAATAAGGAAGTATGATGGGTGAATTTGGGAATGAGGAACAAAGGGAAATGGGGAAAAATACAACCTTGGTAACACACTGTTTTCAAACCCTACAGCACTTTTATATTGACAAAGGGAGGCTTTCAAATTCTGATCTCCACGGCAATCATACATGAACCCATCACTTTCACCATTAAAAACAAAGCAAAGGCAATGTAGGCGAGCCTACCTGAAAATTTGATGCGAAGAGGAGGTGATTTGATGAGTTTTCCAATCGTTTTCGGGCTCCAAACTGTAAGCGCCGCGCTCATTACCCAGTGCGCCGCGCGCTCCCTATGCACCACGCGCTTGTAAATTTACACTGGCGATTTGAGCCCAGTGTGCCGCACGCACCCAATGCGTCGCGCGCCTTCTTGTATGGGTCGCGCGAGTGAAAGTTGAACCAATCTCCACCAAAACGCACAAACTTCGACTTGGAAAGATTTTCTTCACCCATGGCATGCATAATGATTTGAAAATTCATTGAAACATCTTTATAAAGACTCCAACTTGATTTTTGCTTGGTCCATAACCCACTTTGTAATGTTTTGCCTTTGACACTTTTTCAGGATTAATAGACTTCTGAATTTTGGTTTGCTCCTTAAATTTGGTTGAAATAATGACTTTCTTTGACAATTTTTTGCAGGGATAGTTGTGATATGATCTGGCAAAGGAGACCAGGGCTACACCTGGACAATTTAAGAACTGAAATTTTTGAAATTTTTTTACAAAAATGAAATGTCGACTTATCTTCAAAACAAAGTTTTGAAGAGAAGTCATAATCTTTCCATATAACGATAAAAATCTTTGAGATAACAACCTATTGAGGACCTCCCTCTGGCCTGCTGGCTTTATTAGACTTTACAAAAACCAAATTGACTTAACCCTAGACCTAATGACCAAGAACACTTGTCGTGACCTAGAAATTGAAACAGGGTTGCAAATGATTGTTTCAAGGCTTTGATTTTTCATACAATGGACCTGAGCCAGCAGTGCCAAGCATGAGGGGAATGAGTAACACAAACCTTTCCGTCAAATTTATGGCATGCTCCTAACGAGTGCAAATGATCGAAACTGATGGGACACCTAAACATGAAGTGCAAAAAAGAGTTTTGATCTCTGATGGAGGGATAACCAGACTGACTCTAACGGATTCAACAAGGGAATAAATCATCCAAGTGTTCAAGTGTACGGTAGGTGATGGTGGCATCCTTCCCACTGATCAGGAAATGGATTGCATGGAAAATGGGTGATGGTTCTCAAATTAACATTGGTAGAGGCCCATGGTTTTGCACTAGAGACGACTTAGGTGTGTCTCCTCCACTATTACTTAGACTTGAAGTAGCTAATATATTTTACTTATCAAAGTCCAAGGCATAGTCTCTACATGTCAGGGGCTCAACTGGATGGGAATCAGCCCAGGTGTTGGGTCTAGAAAGAAAACATGCTATGGAATGTGATCGCTATATTCAATTTTCATCCAAAACTTTATTATCCTTAAACCTGATGTTTCTAACATGCTTTGCTAGACCAAAAATCCCATGATGGGCGAGTTCACAACCAAGTTGGCTATAAGGCGTGGGTCGAGGATCTCATTGAAGGTCACAAGTTTTGGTGGTAGAAAGCTCTTTGAAAAGTTAATTGCCCACTCAAATCTAAAATATCTACTTGGTTACCACATAGTAACAAATTTCTCACGTGAGAAGTAATCTCGTTGTTTTTATTCTCTTATAAAATTATAAAATTTGGAGTTGCAATAATTCAAGAAAACTATGTAGAAAAATCAAATAAATCTCAAAGCATCTTCTAATTTATAATTTTAAAATTAAAGGTGATACATCTTATCCTATTCTCATTATGAAAATAGGTATTTCTCCCATTGAGAGCATGGTTATGACTAAATACATATTAAGATAAACAACATAGTAGATAAGAGGCTTCCTAAAATTGCTTTAAACTCTAGTCAAAACCATCTATGGTTCAAGTGGCTAAAGATGCCAAGTCTTGGCTAAATCTATCTGGAACCTGAGAAGAGGTCACTTTAAAAGATATTGGTAATATTAAAAGTATTATTACATCTAGATTTAAGGGGGAAATCCTGATATGTTAAAGAATTAAAGGGTAAGTGAAAATTAAGATACAATAAGGATGTGATTAACCCTAATTCAAAAAATCAAAAGCATCTCTATGTTTTAATTAGTGTAAATAAATTAACATTTACTCAAATAAATCAAGCTCTCACAAACTCCATAATGAAATATGGCATTGGACAATTCCTAAAATGTCATGGGTTGAAAATATTCATCATATTTATGGCAATGAAAGGTTGACTATGAAAAACACTTTTATTATAATATTAATGTACTTCCACAATAACTAGGATGCAAGTGCTCAATCAATAAACAATGGCCGCAGGACAGTACCCCTATACCATGAATCTCCCACGCAAACCTTGTCATTATTCCAGCACCTTCAGGCCTAAGTGCTTTGGAAATAGGATGTTGTTGTAGAGGTTCTAGGTTATTTCGAGCTCAAGGCTTCTTCTAATTCTTTGTTGTAGTAATTCCATGGTCCCTCACATGAGATTCATGCCCATAAGGGTTTCAAGGAGTAGGTGCAGTCCAACTAGGCAAGACAAGGGAAAATGGGAGGCCCATGAAGAGAAAATGGGAGGTTTTTTTTTTGTATACGGAAACTGCCATTTAAATCTATGTTGCTACAACATTTAGAATGACAAGTTGGGTGGGTATGCGGTCTATTAAGACTTAGGGTTACAATTTTGTATTACATATTTGGTATAGTGTCTCTCTTGTCCAGGTTATATCTTTGTCTATCATAATCTCGAGGAGGTCAAGTTTTATATCAATATTTAGTCACTCTCAGTACGAATGCAGTTTTATACACTATGTAAATTTAAATATCTAATATAATAGTTTTACTTAAAAAAATGTACTTCCACTTTAAATCTTACTTTCTAAATATTGTTTCAATGCGACTTTTCTCTTAAGTTTTTAACTCATTAAAACTAAAATAATTTAGAAATATTTTTCTTAAAAATTTAGAAAAAAAAAAATAGATTTAAATTAAACCACACCATTTCTTTTTTTTTAAGATTTTATAAATTAAATTTATGTTAATAAATATTAACCATTTTTATTAATTTTTTTAGATTTTATATTTAAAAATTAATTATTTTATATTTATAAATAATATTTTTTAATTAAATTCCTCTCTCACACACATGAAATATTAAATTTATTTAATATATCTATGTAATAATATAATAAATTATTTAATTAATTAATTAAAATGATCTTCAAATTTATGTGAAAATATATTCCAATAATTAAATTATATATATTATCATTATTATTATCTAATTTTAAGGTCACGACCAAGTCAAACACCAAATTGGTGTATGAGATTCCCTTGTTTGTGGGACAAGGGACCCATCTCCGCGTAGTGATTTGACTGTTAAATCTACGAAGGCATACGTACTCTACCCCTCTGGTTTTGAACCTGTGACCTCTTAGAAAGAAAGACATGCTCTTAACCATTAGACCCACTATATAAGTAATATATAGCAAATATAAGTATAGTTTAGTTTTTAAATATTACCATGAAAGAGAAATCACTAACACGGTCATGAAGGCCTTGTGAATAATAGAGGGTTAGTTTTCTGATAATTTATTTAGAACGCCCAACGTAATTTTAGATTATAACAACTTAAGGTACTATTGGATATTCATAACTAGCCAGATGTTTTTATAATTGTTTTCTATTTGGAGAATGTGTTGAATATTTTATAATGTATATGATTAAACGTAATTTTAGATTATAACAACTTAAGGTACTATTGGATATTCATAACTAGCCAGATGTTTTTATAATTGTTTTCTATTTGGAGAATGTGTTGAATATTTTATAATGTATATGATTAACCTAAATTGAGAACAATTTGCTAAATAGAATTTTAAGAAAGTTATTATTTAATTAATTTTATTATATACTATTATAATTATAAAATTATGTAATATAAAATATTTGTTTAAAAATAAATCATGTTAATGTATTTTAGAAACATTATATATATTTTTTAATTTTATTTATCTATATAGAATATTAAAGATGTTACAAGTTATTATATCATTGTTTCTTAATTGTCATATCATTCATAAGGTGGGGAAGGTATTACAAAATTATAGTTGAAGATAGGTAATGATTTCATACATAAATATTGTAAATAACTACAAATAATAACATTAATGACCATTAGCATAAGACAACTTCCACACTAGAATGACCATTAACATAGGACAACTTCCACACTAGAATGACCATCACCATGGGGCAACTTTGACACTAGAAGTTAATCATGAATTTGCAAGATATCATGGTAGCATGCAAGATGAAGGTCTTATTGTACAAAACTTAACATTATAACCCAACATCAATATAGATTTATCTGGAGGATAAAGAGATGGTCAAGCATTCCAATTCTCCTCATGATGAATAATCATTCTAATAAAATGGAAAACCAAATCATGTTATGGCATAGTAGTAGTAATCACCATTTCAAACTAGAGTATCAATGCTACAATGGATTTAAATGTCAATCTTGAGATATCAAGCATCATCATGTCCAAAGGAGATAGGGGAAGAGTAGGAGTTAAAGATGGAGGGGTTGGACTAGTGCAACCAATCCCTTGTCGAGGTTGACCTCCTATGACTTTCACATAGTAACAACCAATCCACCACTCCTAGCTCCCAAGGTAGCAAATGGATGCTTAGGGTTAGAAACATTATTTCAAGAGAGTCATAACCCAACCACCAATAAATTCAAGAGCCAGAGGAGCAAGTCTACTAGAAAAGAAAGGTCACTAATCACACAATGATAAAAGAAGAACTAGCTAATATAGTGCGAGGGCACACCAACACCCATGTTACTTGATTATTTGCCACCTTGGACATATATTGGGAAAACAAGGAAGTTATAGCTAGACACTATGATAAAATAGATGTATGATGCATCAATGCTCTACAAAAAATCAAATTGAACTCAAGTAGATGAATGCCAACTTTGTTTTATCTTGCATGTGGTGCAATAATCAACTAAGTATTATGTGAATGAGACAACTAAGGAAGAAGAAGAATAAATACTAAGAGTTGATTCCTTGTATCCAATCACAATTGAGAATAATAAACCCTAAAACAAATAGAAATTAGATTTCTCCTTTTTACTAGTTATTTTGTTATAAAAAATTTAATATATTTAAAGGAAATAAGAAAATATATAAGACACAACTCTCTTTTATCATATTTTTAAATTCCATGAACTTAGAATTAGTTATAAACATAAAGCTATTAATGTCAAAGGCCAAAACATCAATAGTTATGACAATTATATGCCAATGTATATAAGTTTAGAATTACAAATGAATTGCCTTAAAATGATATAATTTTTAATTAATTATTTTAGTTTTTATATACCTTATGTTCAGTTACGTCGCGAGGTTTCTTTTATGCCCCCTTTAACCCACCAGTCCTCCATGTTATTACCCTCCTCTATAGTCAAGTTTTTCTCCCTCTGTCATACTACTGGAACCCTTTCTTGTTAGTCAGTGGCAGTAGTTGTTTCTTTTGATCGTAGGGTATACATGGCATTGAGAAAACGAATGTCGGCCCGACAAGACAGAGCAGAAGGGTCATGTTCCTCCAAGAACCGACGAATTTTCAGATCGGAGTCTATAGCAAACTTCTTTGACATTGCTCCTTTGGAGGCCGGGAAAGAAATCTTGAAGTTGGAAGGTAAAGAATTTGGCGACCACCAATATTTTTCTAATTCTAAGATAAGTGGAGGTTGTCTCAAATGGGTACTAGATCTTGGAAAATTCAGGAAGCGATGCCTCAATTTTCTTCATTCAATTACCCACCATATCCAGATGTAGACATTTCTTAGCATGGTTATCCATGATAAGCAAGTTGATAATTAGAAACTCTTTTCATGCCAGGAAGAAATCGAGTGCATCATGTGGGACATTAAATACAACTTGGATGACATAGTGGTAGGGTTGACTAGAGTGGAAAGGTATATAGCTTCAGACTCGGATATTGAATCCATTGGACATGAGGAAGAGGATGTAGTAATCAATGCACTTCCTCTCAACACTATGAATGAAAATTCAGCCTTACTGAAGAATAACTCCCATGTTGTTGGCTCTCCAGGATCGACGGTCAACATCCTTGAATAGTTTTATGTTTATCTCAGTTCTTGCTACTATGTGTTGTGTTAGTTTGTCATTTGTGGCATCCTTATGGTATTTTTTAGCTATCTTATGTTATTTTGTAAAATGTGGTCAATTTGAAGTTCAATTTTGTTGTGAGACACCCTAGTTTTTGGGTCAACACAAATGTCTAATATGGCCCACTTTTTGGTATATATAATGGGAAATTTTGTTCACTGTGGAGCTGACAAATTCATGAAAATTTTCTGATGTAAAATATTATGTAACACGCTCAGTTATCAATAGTAATACAAAGTCATATTTACGAAGAAAAAAAAGAGAGAATAAACTTTTATTGTGCTTACTTGAGTTGAAATTTCACTTTGCGATGTGTTAGGGTTTTTCTAAAATTGGTTAATGATGTTTTCTAAGAAAGACTTAGAATAACTATATCGAATATATATGCAACAAGTTAAGCATATATCAAGTGATCAAGCATATATAAAAGATGTATCTATAAAATGTAATTATAAAATTTTTGGCAACTTCGATGAAGATATTTTCTTCATGTGATGTCATGTCTAAAGATCCCTTAAGGTGTTGAAGGTGGAAGACAAAGATGTGATGATGGGACAATTCCAAAGACACCCTAGAGCAACTAGTTGATTCAAGAAAAGATAAACCTAGCCAAATAAGAGAAAAAAACCCATAAAGGAATCTCACGAATGGTTGGAAGGTTAAGAGCACAATATATCCAAGAAATCTAGGTGTGTAAGATGTGAGAGTAAGACAACTAGCTCATGTGGCATTAATTTGATAAATTAGTGTTGTGTGAGAGAGAACAATTAAGACCCTTTAACAAAAATATAAGAGGTCTCTTGAATATATTTAGGAACATTCTAGTGATATGCATTAAAATTAGGCTAGCCATTGCACAATGTACAAATTATAACAACATTTTCGGTAAAAATCACATAAAATTAAATCCCGCAAATGCGTTTCGAACCAACCAGTGTGGTTCATCTTCAGGACAAGATGAGGAATCAGATCTAGGCAATAGAATAAATAGATGATGACAGCAGCTAACTAGCCATTAGAAAATAACAGTTAATTTGACTAAAAAACTTAAATAACTAATTAAGCTTTCACCAAGAATTAAAAGGAATTTTAATTAATAATTAATATTAATTTTGAATTAATTTTTTTCATATAATTTTATAACTTAAAGTGATTCATTTATTTTAATAAATAATATTTAACTTAATTCAAAATAATTATTAATTATTAATTAAAATTCTTTTTAATTCTTGGTCAAAGCTTAATTAGTTATTTTAGTTTTTTAGTCAAACTAGCTGTTATTTTCTAACTGCTAGTTAGCTGCTCTCATCATCTATTTATTCCATTGCCTAGATCTGATTCCTCATCTTGTCCTGAAGATGAACCACACTAGTTGGTTGGAAACGTGTCGGTGGGGTTTTATTTTATGTGATTTTTATCGAAAATGTTGTTATAATTAATATGGATCACGTCTAAATTCCACAATGTACAAATTGTAGCATGGGTTTTGTTTAAGGAACTATAAGTTTCTTAGTTGTATCAAGGGTAATTTTGGTAAACTTCCTCCTCTAATTTGTGAACTAAGTTACAAAAGAAATTCATAGTATGCAACACATGCCAAGAATAATGTGAGAAAAGGATAGTTTAAGTAAGTATACCCCATGAAAATCATGCCCAAACAAATTGAGTCTCATTGAAGACCCAAAATGAGGCCTACCCTCCTCGATATTAGTCCCAAGGGTAAATCAAATTACTACTCCTTTCGCTTCAACCCTTCTTAGCTACAAGAGGAGAACTATTTCACTCTTATCCACTCTACTTGGTCACAATTGGTTCCCTGGGAGGATTATAAATATATGGCCCAATTTATGGATAATCTCCAAGCCATCAAGAGGGCTTCTCACACTTGAGAAAAAACCCATCATGCTAAACTAGACAAGGAACTATTGCAAGTAGAAAATAAGTTTTCAAATATACATAGCTCCTTATATTTTGGGTTGGTTTCATTGGAGGCACTAACTGCACTCCCTTGAAGAAAGATGATATTCACTTCTAATTTTGAAAGAAGAGCGTCGACATTTAAAAAGTCATGTAGTTTAGCTTAAATTTGGAGATAATAATACAATTATTTTCATCAATAAGAAAATTACAGAAAGCAAAGGAACACTATATGGGATATTAAAGCTAAAGACAGAGCCTCTCTGCATTCTTTCGAGGAGAAAAATGAAGCAGGAGCTTATTTCTTCCAATCCCTCTTTTAGTTGCCTCAAGGTTGTTCCATCCAAGAAATTATTCAAGTGGTATCCATCTTCCCCACTTCAATCAATGATGAAATGATTTTTTTTTTAACTAAGTATGTTTCTAAACCTGAGATACTTGTAACTCTGAGATCAATGCAAAAATCCAAAATCTCAAGGTTAGATGGCTTCTTAGTCAAATTGTATTTGGGTTTCTATGACCCTTTAAAGGATGATATATTAAATGTGGTTCAAGAATCAAAGGAATAAGGAAAAGTCTTGGGCTCCATTCATGCCACCTTCCTATGTCTAATTCCAAAGACATAGGAAGGTACCTCTTTCATAGACCATTGTTCTACTGCATGTTGCAATGTCATTTACAATCTCATTTCCAAGATTATTTCTAGAAGGATCAAACCTATATTGAGCTCATATATATCACGGGAACAATTTGGGTTCCTCCAAAATCAAAATAATTGGATATTATCACAATTGCACAAGAAGTAATGCACCACACAAAATATGAAAATCCAATCCATTCTTCCTCAAATTGGATCTTTCAAAAACATTTGACAAGGTGGACTAGACCTTCATCAAGCTTGTTTTCATTCAGATGGGTATGTCTCTTTCAACAATTAATTGGATTATGGGATGTATACAATCAGTTTCATTCATAGCTCTTATCAACAATGCACCTTCAATATTCTTCAATGCATCTAGAGGTGTTCATTGAGGCTACCCTCTCTCTCCATTTCTCTTTATTTTTGTGGCTAAATCTCTTAGAAAAATCATGGATCTTCATAAGTCTACAAGAGATATAAAGGGTATTATTTTTTTTGAAGCTATTTGGGTCACCCATCTCCTTTTTTTGGATGATGTCCTTATCTCCCTACAAGGTACAAGAAGGAATATTATCTCCTTGAAAACTATTTTGGATTCTTTTTGTAAGTCTCTATGAATGCTTATCAATTATGATCTACTATGAAATCTCCAATCCAATTTGTTTACTAGCCATTGATACTTTCCCTTTCCTTGCCAAGTCATTGGAGGATGGCTTCAAATATCTCAGTTTCTTCTTAAAATAATCGATTGGTTGTGGCTCATCAAGAAGGTTGAAGAAAGGAGCTCACTTTAGACATACCATTTATTGTTATAGGTGGCTATCTCATTCTTTTGAAATATATGGTAGAAAGTATACCTGTTCCTAAGGGCATCCTAAATTGCATTTGCAAATTAAGAATTAGCTTCCCATGGATAGGAGTTAGGCCTAGACCCTAGACTAAGAATTGCACTAGGAAAATAGTCTAGGCTTGCAGCTCCTAACGAACTCAGAAGTTGGGGTCTCAAACACATTTTTCTATTCACAAATGCATTGTCTGGTAGGAATCTATGGAGACTTATATATGGTGAGTCACTCTAGACAAAAGTTATATTATGTAAATACTTCTCTTGTATATCCAGTATAGATTTTATTCGACTACCAAATAAATAATACAAAGGTTCAAATGTATGGACCACGATGGTAACATCCTTCCCACTGATAAAAAATTGGATTGCATGGAAAGTGGGAAATGATTCTCAAATTTGCATAGGCAAGGACCCATGCTTTGGCACTGGAAATGAATTTGTTTATCTCCTCCATTGTTACAGAGGCTTGAAGAGTCTAAGGCACAATCTTTGCAAGTTAAGGACTTGACTGGATGGAAATCAACACAGTTGTTGGGACTGAAAGCGAATGAGCTATGGAAAGGGATCACTATATTTAATTATTAATACAAAATGTTATTATCTGTAAACATGATGTTTCCAACATGCTTTACTGGACCAAAAATCCTAGGATAGGTGAGTTCACAGCCAATCTAGGCTACAAAGCATGGGTTGAGGATCACTTTCAAGGTCACAAGATTCGGTGGTGGAAAGTTATTTGATAAGCTAATGCCCCACTTAAATCTAAAATATATACCTGGCTAGCACTCAGTAACAAATTTTCCGCATTGGAGGTCCTCTCCTCTCATGGATTGTTCAACCCCCATAGATGCCCCATTTGCAACTCAGAACAGGAGACAACACTATATCTCTTTGTAAAATGTTTGTATGTGACCTGGGTATACTCCCACATACAATCTGAGTTCAACTCTAATGCTCGATGGACTTCATCAACACTTGCTAACAACACTAGATAATGGCTCTTGGGAAAATTTGTGTGATCCTTTTCTGGTCTCCCCTACATTCTAGTTGATAATATCTAGAGAGGCCGCAAATCCATTTGTTTCCTAAACAAAGAGATCCCTCTTGCGTTGTGTGCCACAAAAAATTATCTTCTATGCAACAAAATATAAGATTGAATATAAATCGACAATGTAGCATATACCACACATGTCAAATCTTGATTATCATTCCTTGGGGCTTCCTTGATGGAGAAAGTCAAGGACATCCACCCCATTGTGGTGTTGAAGTGGTCCTATATTTCAATCAAACATATTTTCTTCGCTGTCATTATTCATCTAATAAAGGATTCAATAATAAGGTATAATTCATCGAGTTATGATATCTCCCTGGAATGGCTAGGAAGAAAATATCTCCAGACTCCAAATCTTCAATGATTCCAAGTTGGTCATAGACTGGGTCAACATAAGGTCTACAATCCAAAATATTGGCTTTGATCAGTTGCTATAGGATATCTAGCAGATGGCTTTGTCCTTTGAGTGGATTTCTTACAATCATATACTCTGGGAATAAAATAAGGAAGTGAATGATGTTTTCAAATAAGCTCTCAAGCCCCCCTTGGTTTTGTAGGCTTATATGAATCCAACAATGGGGAGGAATTAGAATCTACGAAGACTCGACTATAATACTCTCTCTCTCTTGACCCATTGTTATCTCCCATTTTGCAATGCATTGTTTAATAGTTTTTGTAAAGGTCATACCAATTTTGTCAAGAAAACCAAAGTTGGAAAGACGAAATAGTTGTTTTTAAAACAAGAGTATAGGATGTAAAAAAGTAATGATTTACACCAAAGCCTCTCATGATAGCAAATTCAAAGACAATTATATATGCATTTGTAAATTGGGGTTAGCTCAAGTTGTTTGGAAGGATGGATGTTATCTCATCTACCAAGGTTTAATTCCCTCCATGATATGATGATGAGAAATGTTGATTTAAGGGCTTCAATCCTATGAAAATTGTTGTATTGACCCCCACTCTTGGAAGAGAAGATGATTTCCCTTAAAAGAAAAAATTACCACGCTCAAGCAAAATTGGTGTATGAGACCTCCTTGTTATGGCTATGTTTGATGTATAAGAAGAAGCTTTACAACATGGAAGCTAAGAGGTTCCATGACTTATTGCTTCTAACTCTAGCCAAAACCCCCACCTCTAGCTTAAGCAAGGTTGGCATAAGGATGTCTAGCCTTGGCTCGACTATTTGGAGATAAAGGGGGTGATCATATTGGAGAATAAGGATAATATTAAAAATGCTATTAGTTCCAAATTTAAGAATAAGTTGTGAGATAATAAGAAGATAGAGGGAAAAATGAAGCTATGATATTATAAGTAGGTGATCAATCCCATTCTCGCTAACCAGAATTATTTTTCTGTTATGACTAGTGTTAAGAAGAAAATGAACTTTGCAAAGATAAGGACTAATTCCCATGAGCTTCGAAGTGAAACTAGGCGTTAGTCTATTTCCAAAACACCTTGGGACAAAAGAGTCTGCCACCTTTGTGATACTAAGAGGATTGAAGATGAAAAACACTTTCTCTTGTATTTCCTGACTCTTACTCACATCCATTCCCATTTCCAAAACATTTGCCACACTACCAACTTTCTAGACTTGTTAAGTCAATGAAACTATAGTAATCTTGGAATGCTTCTCTCCTTTTTTTATCATAAAAATAAAATTTTAAAAAATCTCAATTAATCTTTTACATTCTTAAAGTCTTTATAAACCATATTGATCTTATCAAATGCTATCATCAATACAAACAAACATATATATATTAATTTATTATTAAATAATATATTTATATTTTTTATCTTTAAAAATAATAATTATATATTTAATATTTTTCAATCGTTATAAATTAAACATTTTTTTTAAACTAATAAATAAAAAATTTACATTTCTTTTACCCAATTTAAAATATTAAATATTTATAATTATATTTATTTTTAATAAAGTATTTAAAATATAAAATATATGTGCATACATTTGATTGAATATGACTGTATCGATCATTTTCATATACGGAACCATAAATCTTAATCATTGGATCAAAATACGTGACAGTTGACAAAGTAACATTAATTAATTAATTATAAATTTGCAACAAAATTTTGAAGCCAAGTAACCAATAAACGTTTGTACTCTGATGAATCGAAGAATGGGGCGGAAAGTTATGGAAATTTTGTTCAGAGAAAATTTGGTTAGGATTTTTGTAAATCTAAGTTATAGTTGTTAAATTTTAAAATTTTAGGTGTTTTAGACGCTTTTTATGGCGCTGAATTTATTTCCAAACACGATTCAAACACCGTCTCTACAAGATTTTTTAAATTTTTTTGCCAGAATTCCAACCACTATAATGTGAAAATAGTGAAAAGAACATATTTTCCGTTCGGTCAAGAAAAACATTAAACTTTGAATTTAATTTTATATTTTATATATAAATAATTTGATTAATAAGTCCTCGAGATGATTTTATAATTTTATATATAAATAATTTGCTTTAATAAGTCCTCAGATGAACGAAGCTTACTCATATTTATACCATCGAGTTATAATAGATTTTCATAATAGATTTATGAGGTGCAGATGACATAATTTTTATGAAGTTTAATCTTATTCAAATTTTATGAGAAGGAAATGAAAATGGGAATTATTTATGGAGAAATAAACTGTATTTTAATAGGCTTTCAAAATCAACCAAATCTTACATAATTTTGATGACAATATTGGTAGGTATATGGTTTATCATTTAACATTAATTTTGATGACAATATTGGTAGGTATATGGTTTATCATTTAACATTAAGTTGGTTTGGGCTTTTATTTTAATTTTATTTTATTGGAAAAAAAAAGATCTATAATGACTTAATATATTTATTTTTAAATACTCCATTTATATTTGTTTTAATTATTCAATTTATAATGTATTTAAGGTAATGGATTTTAATAAATTAAATATTTATTTTAATACTCAATTTATATTTGTTTTAAATACTCAATTTATATGTATTTTAAGTTAATGGGTTTTAACTTTAATTCAAGAAATTATTATTTTCGTTTCAATTTAAAAATAAATTATATGCATTTTAAAATTACAGGAATTTTTTTTTATTTTTTTTAGCCCCACGGGGTAGGCGAGTCGATAATCGCATGGCGATGTAGTTCGTCTGTAAAGCAGACTCCGTATTTGAGGTCACGAGTTCAAATCCCTTGAACTTACCTTGGTGACGCGTTATAGTGCGCAGGTGCGGAGCCCAGGGGTTATAGTGGCGGTGGCCAAAATCAACCTAGTGTCATGCGAGTTGGGAGGTTGTCCCAGTTTCGATTCCTCTTTAATCAAAAAAAAACTACAGGAATTTTTGTTATTTCATGTTTTGGTTCTGTTTAAAAATAATAGTAATAATAAATAAATAAATATACATATATTTTAAAGTTATTTTAGTTATAGGTTTTTGTAGTTATGATTTTAATAAAAATTTAAAAAAATAGGATTTTTATCCAGGATAATTGTAGAAGTTAATATTAATAAAATAAGATTATAATAATTAAATTTAAAATAATTTGGAGGATAAGGAGGATATCATTGATATAAACAGTTTGGAATTACATAATTGACAAAAAGATAAATGTAGGGTGAAAAGTTTATATTGGAAGTGAAAATGACTCTAACTTAATAAACTTTTAGCTTTGGGACAAAAGAAACTCCTCTTTAAACTTGTGTCACTTCTATTGTCTTATAAAATTTTAAAATTTATAGTTGCAACAACTTAAGAAGATTGTTAGCCCTAAGGGTTAGCTCAATTTCTCGTTGCTAAAGTGCATTGTCATTAGGAGGTCAAGGGTTCAATTCTCCTCAACACTCTTGGATCGGGCTAGGATTAGTTTGGCTGGTGGGTGTGGTCCCTTGAAGTAGACTTACCCTAATTTTCCACAACAATATATATATATAATATATAATCTTAAAATTAAAAGAAATACAACCTATCATACCTCATTATAAAAATAGGTATTTATTCCATTGAGAGCATGGCTATGACTAAATACTAGTACAAGATTAAGACAAACAACATAGTAGATAAGAGGCTTTCTAAAATTGCTTCAAATTCTAATCAAAACACCTATGGTTCAAGTTGTGAAAGATGTCACGTATTTCTCCCATTGAGATGTCATGTATTTCTCCCATTGAGAGCACGACTGTGACTAAATACTTAGTGTACAAGATTAAGATAAACACCATAGTAGATAAAAGGCTTCATAAAATTGCTTCAAACTATTGTCAAAACCACCTATGGTTCAAGTGGGGAAAGATGCCAAGGTATTTCTCCCATTGAGAGCATGACTGTGACTAAATACCTAGTGTACAAGATTAAGATAAACACCATAATAGATAAAAGACTTTGTAAAATTGCTTCAAACTATAGTCAAAACCACCTATGGTTCAAGTGGGAAAATATGCCAAGTTTTAGATAAATCATTTTGGAATCCAAGAAGAGGTCACATTTTTTTTGTTTGCTAAGTTATGTGAGTCTTGAGATGTCTGCACACATAACCTTTGGCCTAAGAAATTGTGATCCAGAAGCATCTAAGCCTTCAAAATCACCTCGGGATGACAGCCAGCCTGGGCCACACCAACCCTTAACATGGCTGGGTTTTTTTCTCATGGAGTTTTAAACAAGCGACCTTCACATCATGGAGTGCCTTAATAATGCACCCCATCACCGTTTGTTCTACTTCCCGTAGGCAAAAAAATGTCATTTTAAAAGATATTGATAATACTATCAATATTATTACATCTAGATTTAAGGGGAAATTCCCTACTGAAAAAAACAAAAAAACAAAAAAACAAAAAAACAAAAAACCAAAAAAAAAACAAAACCAAAACAAACAAAAAAAAAAAACAAAAACAAACAAAACAAAACAAAACAAAACAAAACAAAAAAAAAAAACAACAAAACAAAACTCCTACTCTTCGCTTAGAGAGTGTTGGAGGGACTCAGGCCTCTCTCATCACTCGTTTGATGGCTGTGAGGGTTCAAACCCTAGGAGGTCTTGGTAAACCCTCTCCTGGCAGTCGGGGTGCTTAGCACCCCACCATATGATAGCGAGTGACCCCTATGAGAAGTAAGGGCCCTTAGACGCGGGAAAAGAAGTCCCCATACGGTCAAAAAAAACAAAAAAAACAAAAAAACAAAAGAAACTATAAGAATATGATAAACTCTAATCCAAACGATTAAAAATATCTCTATGTTTTAATTAGGGCAAACAAATCAACGTTTATTCAAAGAAAACAAATTCTCTCAAACTCCATAGTGAAATAAAACATTAAACAATTCTTAAAATATGGCCGTTAAAAAAATTGTCACATGTATAATAATAAAAAAATTAGATAAAAAAAAATATTTTTAATTATAATATTAATATAAATCCACATTAAATATCAATTTAAAAATATCTATTTTAGTACAATCTTTCGGTAACTTTTAACTTTTTTAAATCATCAATTTAGAGATGTTATCTTAAAAAATCTAAAATCAGAACGTAATATTTAAATCAAAATCACTTAATTCTCTTTTATATATATGTATATTGTAATTGAATATATTTTAATAAATATTAATTTTTTTATTTAAAATAATTCACTTTATTTTTAATTCATATAATATAATTGATATAAATAATATTTTTTAATTAAATATAATAATTAATTAAAATGACCCTCGAGCTTATTTTCATATAATCAAATAATTAAATTATTATGTATTCCAAACATGAGTACACACTAGGTTTTCGATATTACCACAAAATGAGAATTAGGGCCCAGCACATACGCGGTCATGAAGGCCTCATGAATAATAGGGGGTAGGTTTTTAATAATTTATATAGCACGCCCAAGCAAAGATCGATAGGTGCAATTTTAAATTATAGCAACCTAAACTATTATTGGACATCCATATCCAGCAAAATTATTTTATTAGTTTTTATTTATAAAAATAAATAATGACATGGAGAACGTGTTGAATATTTATAATGAATATGTTTACCGTAAATTGCGATCAACTTTGCTAATTTTGATTTTATATTTAAAAAATTCATATATGGTATAAGTTAACATATTATGAAGATAATTTGTATTACGTGGATGTACAATAAAATTGAATTTAATAGGTATATGAAAAAAGTATTAAAATAAAAAGGTCATTTTAATATTTTTTTATCATGATGGGATGTGAAGGGTTGCTATGTCATTATCTTTTAATTGTCTTATTTTTGGTAAAGTGAGAAAGAAATATAAAATTATAGTCAAAGATAACTAATAGTTTCATACATAAATATCACAAATAATAACATTAATCACTGTAAGTATAGGACAATTTCTACACTAGAGGTTAATAATGATTTTGTTAGAGATCACAGTAGCATGTAAGATAAAGATCTCATAGCACTAAACTGAACATTATAACCCAATATCAGTATAGATTTATATGAAGGACAAAGAGATGGTCAAGCATTCTAATTGTCTCCATAAAGAGGAATCTTTATGATAAAATCAAAACCTCAATAATGTTTTGGCATTGTAGTAGGTATTATTATTACAAACTAGAGAATTAATATTAGTATGAATTTAGGTGTCTGGTGTTGAGGTATCAAGCACCATCATGTCCAAAGGAGACAAGGGAAGAGGAGTTAAAGATGGATAGGTTGGAGCCAACTCCTTGTCGAGGTTGACCTCCTATGACTCCCACAAAGTAACAATCGATCCACCATTCCTAGTTCCCAAGGTAGAAAATCAATGCTCAAGAGTTAGAAACATGATTTCAACAAAGTCATGACCCAACTACCAATAAATTCAAGAGTCTAAGGAGTGAATCTATTAGAAAAGCAAGCTCACTAGTCATGCATTGACAAATGAAGAACTAGCTAATATAGTGTCAAACACAATGCACACTAAGACTCGTGTTACTGGATTCTTTTCTGCCTTGGAACTGTAATGGAAAAACAAGGAAGTTATAGCAAGACACTGTGATGAATAGAGGGATGATGCATCAATACTTTAGCAAAAAAAATGAACTTAAGCATATGAATACCAACTACTACTCTATCTCACATGTGTTACAATAATCAACTAAATATTATGTGAATGAGACAACCAAGAAAGAACAAAGACTAGGAGTTGATTCCCTCTATCCAATCACAATTTAATCTTTACATACTACGTTTTATTTATTATAATATAAAATTTATTTAATTACAAAATATAATATTTTTTTAGTAATTAGAAGAATTTTTTTTGGTGATTGCTGGGTGACAATAGGAACATCACTGAGGTTGGTTTTGTATTTAGGTGACACAGGTCAATTTGGATGTTATCAGTATAACTTTAGATGTTTATGTATGTTCCTTTTTGTAGACATGAGTAAGTCAAGGTTAAAACATGTGATCTTTACACAAAAAGTGTTTTATCACCAACTAAATCTACATATCAGATTTAATATATATATATATATAATATATTATATATATATATATTATATATATAAACTAAATTATTTCAATTTTTAATGATTTCCAATTCTAATTAATATTTTCTTTAAAAATATATAACAACAAAATTATATTTCATAGAATTAACAATAGTAATGAGAAAACGATTTCTTTGTTAGAAAACTAAATTTAGGTATATGATATGCTAAGATAATGTGTCTCATGTATTACATTGATATGCGTGTTATTATAATTATAGAAAAACTCATAATTTAATAATTTTAAAAATAATATATATTGGATGTGTAGATTTTCACATTTTTTAATCAATCATATTTATAATTGACCGAAGAAAAGGAGTAGGGCCACATATTTTTTTTGTAAATTTCGTCTATAGATTTCTATTAATAACAAAAAGATTACAAAGATAAAACTTTATGTCCACACTGATTGATTAGAAGATTGTTGATAGAGTCTTTGAGCCAAGGAATATAAGTGTGAAATCCCTGGAGTTACATCTGAATAAAACAGAACTATGACAACTACACCCAAAATATTAACTTGAAGCCTACAGCAGGTGTGATAGAACAAAGTACAAAAGTAGTAGATGCTACCAACAACTATAAATAGACCGTAAACATAGTGTGCAAAAAAGTAGGCGTGATGGACATATTAGTCCAAAATCACGAGTGGATAGAGAAGAGGATAGTTTTCATCTGTAGTGTTCAGAGGTGGGACATTGTTTGTAGGTTGAACATTGATCACAACATCCTCATCCTGACGATGATTTGATTTTGACCCTAAGTCAGAAATTGTGAATCTTTCTACTCAATTTAATCATACCACTATATTATCAAGATCATATCTAATGTCCCTCAATTCTCTTGATATCCTATTGTGTAACAAAGAGCTTGTAGTTGTCTACATGTTTGCCCTGAATTACCATATTAAGAAAAGCTTCCATCTGTCGATGTAGGGTGATTAAATGGAGAAAATGTAATCTTATCTTCCTTAATTTCCTATGATCGGGAACCCATTTCAGAGAACTACCACCAATTTCATAATCATAATGGTAAATTTGATCCCCAAATTCCCTTGCTTCCAAATGCAGAAGCTCCTTTCTAACTTCCAAGGGAGCCACATCAAAAACGTTAGCTATTGATTCCCAATCAAACATTCGACAGTGTTTGGATGAATATGCCCACAAAGCACCTCCCCAACAATAGGGAAGCCATTGTCGTGGTTCCATTTCCACAGGTAACCCTCCAACAAAACACAAGACCAAGACTTGAAACAACTGAGAGAAAAAGTGGCTTTTGACTTCCCTGAAAGGACCAAGCATACACAAGAGGGATATACGAGACGATTGAAAGAGTAAATGGCTTTTGACCTCTAAATAGAAACACCTGTGTAGAGAACAAGCAAATAGGTTGAGGATAATGGGAAGGAGGAAGAGTGACCCCATAGTAATGCTACTTTGTTGCTTGTAGACTACTTTGAGGATTTTGAACTGATTGTGGTCGCATAAGATTGACTTCTCTCTACTAAACAAAGACTTGCAACAAAATGACTTCATTAAGACCCAGAAAAATTGAAAACCAAAACATGACAGGTTTGTGTGCTTTGATAGAGGGTGATAAAAGGTAGTATACCTATCAAAACTAGATCGAAAAGGTTCCTTGATACCATACACCACATAGCAACACTGGGAATTTGAACGAAATTCCCATTGGGTCAAAACTATGAGAGATCGATGAAGGAAGTACTGCAACCAGTTCAAACAAGGGACTCGGCCTAGAATTATGTAAAAACAACAAAAAAACATGGACACCATAGACAGTACAAAAACAAGTTTTGAAACCAACGCAGTTTCAAATGATAACAAGTTAAGTGGAGAATGAGTACCTAATGTTGCAAGACATGAGAGTGTTGAACTAATAAGTGAGGTTGAATAATTGAGAAAGTACCCAACTTAGCCCACTTATTGTTCATCGCGACCTATTGAGGTTGAGACCAAAAATAATAGCATAACCTCTGCAACTGAACATCGATCATATGATAATTATTTTTCTGCCACCTCGAGCCAACGAAGAGGTTCATATAAATAGATATATGTGTAAGGTCACGACCACCATAATTAAAACATGTCTTATGTAAATTCCTTAGTAGTAGCCAAGTGTACTGCAGACTCCAAGCTTTTTCCATCCCGAAACAATGATCTAGAATGAGGTCATAAATGAACATTCCTCTATTGTCAGTACAAGGTCCTGCAATAACCAATCCACCATGGGAGAGGTTCTTGATACCTGCGCAAATGAGATTGGTTGCATTAACCAAATGGATGATTAAAACGAAAACCTTAACCCTTTGCATGAGACCTTTAATGTGATGAGACCTAGGTTGCTGGCTCCCACGGTGTGAGGCGAGGATGTGCCATGTGTATCCCATGCAAAGCTATATGGAGAGCTTAGCTCTCTCTCTTCGAGAGTCACCACATCCATCCCCATACAACTTCTCTGCATGTGAATTATGATGCCCACCGAAAAATGGATGTCGAAGGGAGATGCCATGTCAAAGATTCTACCTAATCTAATTCTATTATGATGGCCTTGTAACACCTCCATCGAGAATGGATAACTCTAGAAACCTTTTTCACAATTATGAGCTTTTTCTCAACTATCTCAATTATGAAATAATTATTATCTCATAATTATAATATTTTTGGCAAATTAATTATGATAAATTGCTAAATTATGTAATTTCACCCTTTTATGATGGGATAAATCTCACATAAGTAAAAGAAAAGGTGAAAAGGGATGCATTTTAGCCAAAAAACTGACATAAGTTGACATTGGGTTTCTCTCACTATAATGAAGTGGCAAATAGGGTTATAACACAAAGAACGTGAAAAAAAATATCCCAATTGAATCTATCATAGGCCTTCAATAAATCCAATTTTAAAAGCATACTTGGGCATTTAAACATCGTTAAAGAGTGAATTATTTCTTGCGCTACAATTAGCTCATCAACAATTTGGTTTCCTTGTACAAAACCTGTTTGAGTCAGTGCTACTAATCAGGGAAGAAGAAGTTTCAATCGATTAATGATTATCATAAGAATGATTTTATAAAGCACATTGCACAAAGAAATTAGTCTAAATCCATTTGGGCTATCATAGGGACCTACTTTGGGGACTAATGCTAGGGGAAAAGCATTGATTGTTGGGTGCAAAGATCCCAATTGTCTAGATTCTTCAGCTACCTCTTGAATTTCTCTGCCTAAAAAGCCCCAACTTACTTGGTAAAAAATTGTCGTGAAGCCATTCGAACCAGATGCCTTATTCTTAGGCATGTTCATAACCACCAATTCGATCTCGGACATAGTTATTAGTCCTAGTAGTGCATTGCTTTTCTCCCTATTGATAACTCTTGGGATATGTTGGATCACTTCATTGATAGCTCCATGTCTTTTTGAGTTAGCCTCCAACAGAAGATCCTTATAATAGTTCACCAATTCATATTCTATATCCTAATGTTGTAACTTTTTGACCCCATCATTATCGATGATGGAAAAAATTATATTGTTATAGTGTTGTTGGGTCATTACATTACGAAAAAAAATTGAGTTACGTTCTCCCTTCTTGAGCCATTGTATCCATGACCTTTTCTTCCAAAGAAACTCTTCTTGGTGTCTTCAGTGCTCTAATTTTTGAAGGGTGTCGGCCTCTTGTACTACCAACTGTAGTTTGACCTTCTAGAATAATTCTTTATTGGATGTTCATCATTTTATTTTCCAACTCCCTTTTATTTGCAAAAATATTCCCAAAAACAATCATATGCCAAAGTTTGATATTTTGTTTCAGCACCTTCAGTTTAAGTTGAAACATGTGTATTTTGTTGGTGCCTCTCAAATTCAACTCCTTCCACCAATTGGATCGAAAAACTAAAAACCATCTGATTGAAGCCAAAAGTTTTTAAAATGAAAAGGATGATTTTTGGGGGCCTCTTTGAGATCAATGTCTAGTCGAATAGGTCAGTGATCCGATACCATGCAAGGTAAAATTGGAACTTCAATAAAGAGATCTTTTAATAAAATATCCTTCGATAACAAAAAACTATCCAAGTGGCAAGCTATCTGGTTGTTACCTCTGCAATGGTTGTTCTAGGTGAACACCCCATTATTGGTTGGAATATCTACAAGGTGTAGTTGGTCTATAACACCATCAAAGTCAAGGGATACTTTATCTAACTTGTGAATGGCACCTTTATTTTCCATTAATGAGCGAATAATATTGAAATTCCCTCCTACTATCTATAAGGAATTTCCTATCATTTGCTTTGTATTTTTTAAGTGTTGCAAGAAGAGTTTCTTGCCCCTCGTCCCTGAGGGACCATAGAATGTTGAGAGAAACACAAACTCTTCAGTGCCTACATATCTAAACCTGCCTATGAGAATCTGAGTAGAAGTCATCTAGTCAAGAAAGACGACCTCATTGGGGTTCCACCATACGGCTAAACCACTTGCATTACCCTAAGCATCTAAAGGGACAGATTAACAAATTTTCCAAACAGTGCTTGCTATTTGACCCATTTTCTCGCCATGTAATTGTGTTTCTTGTATAATGACAATCATTGGGTTTTCATTTCTTATTTGGTCCCTAAGATATCAATGTTTTCCTCAACTATTGAGGCCACATACATTCCAAGAAAGTATTCTCATTATGAAGAATGGAGAATAAGGTAGTGACTTCTCTGTCACTAGTGCAACTTCATCCATATTTTCCTGGTTGGTTCCCATAATTTGTCTCGCCTCCTTCTTTGATTTGCTTAACTTTTTCTTCAGTTCTTTTGTAAGATCCTTCAAGATAATTAATTTCCCCTTATCCTTGAAAGCTTGAAAATGCCGAGCTATTAGATCTGCAATAGAGTTTCTTGTTTCCATTTTCCACCTAAGATAAGCATTTGCATAGATCTCCCTCTTGTCCTTGGATAAGTCCCCTAGGTCCTATTGTGCCCAATCATTTACCATTGTGACTAGTACCCTCTCTTCTTCTTATAGGTTAGACGATGGTTGTTGTAGTAGAGGAGCAACTTCCTCAACTCTAGGCAAGGCATAAAAGTCAAACCTATCTTGTGTCTCTACCTCCTCTTCTAGCTTGTGTTTCAATATACCCTTATCAAAGGTGAGTTCAGGGGGTGCAATATACATATGTGTGTCTTCCATATATTGGGTGTCCTCCTCCATGTACTCCAACGTTGATAAATACTTCTTCTCCTCTAGCCCCTTTATTCTCGAGGAAGTGCGGTTTCTGTGATTACGTCTCCATGAAGTGACTTTAGTAAAACCATCATTTGACCTCTGAACTCCAAATCCTTGTTCCTTCTTTTTCAGAGGGAAATCTCTTATTAAGTCACTGTGCTCATGGCATAGCCTACATCTAAATGGAATGTGCTCATTATCCAAAGATTGTTTCCAAATCTCTCCTTGGTAGTCCAACTCAACGGAATTGGGTAAAGGTTGTGATACACATACACACATAACCTAGCATAAGACATATTCTTTCCCTATTTTGTGACTTCTGAAACTTTTACAAAGAAACCTAGTGTCTTCCCTATCCCTTCTAGAATTCCCGGAATCAAAAAATCTATTGGTAAAGACAATCTTACCCATATTGATGCTTCTACGAATTCCTCTTTATCTAGGTTGAAACAAGCTTCACAATGCCTAATATAAAGACCCGCATTGGTCAAGAAGTATGATCCTCCTTCAAAGATCCTAGTTGTGTCTTCAAGGTTGGAAAAGATAACGCTAAACAAACCTTTTGGGTTGAGTCTCAAGTCCACCTTTCCCTTTGGTTGCCAGTTTAGTCGTATCTATCACTCTATCTCCTTCTCAATCAATTAAATACCTACGAACTTGCATATAAAAGTGTAATCTCACATGTGTTTCATATGATCTTCTAAACCTCTCGTCAAAATAACAAATCTAGGATTTTGAGAAGCCTTAAGGAAACAATGACGTTTTAGCCCCTTTGCTACTTATCTACCAAAATCAGCATTTGAGAATAGCTCCTTTTGATCCTGCTTTGCCTTCTCCTTAAAAAAAAAAAAACCCTCTTGGCAACAACGTTTCAGAAAGAGAGGTCACTGCTCCTGCCTTAATACTCATGTAGCGAAAATTTGTAACCAGCCATATCTGAAATTAAGTAGAAATGTGGTATGAAGCAAAATCAAGAGAAACGCTAATCTCTTCGAGGCTTCCTAGTCATAGCTTCCTACTGGTTGCAATCGCCTCACCGCCTCAATCACGAATGATGCATCGAAATAGGACCACGTCACCCATAACAAATAAAATCATATACGTCTATAACATTCAATAAAATATAACATTCGTCAATTCTTAACATTAATTTATTTAAAAACTTTGCCACCCTTTCATTTTTTTGCCATATAAAATTAATATTTCAGATTACGCTATTTTTTATTATTTTATTCTATCATTCTAATAATTAATATATACATTATCTCTTTCTTGAAAGAAGGAACTCGAATTGGATCCTTGTTAATAACAGAACTTTTACATTTATGATCATAAATTGCAAAGAGTTTGTTTGGAAGTGAGGCAAGGTTCACCATTTTTTTGTAGGTGTGTATTATGTTCATGTGAAGTTAGGATTTTATAATTTTGTAAGTTAATTAATACTATAAAAGTCATGATAATTTGATGGGGAAAGTTATATTTTATAAAAGTATTTGATTGTAAAATGATATGGAAAGTTATGTATAAGGAAATTAGCAAAATCAAGGTAAAGATAATATTAATGGAAGACATAAATAGGTTATTAAATTTATTTTTGAGTGAAATTTCATTAAATTAAGGATAAATTTTTATTTTATTTACTTGAAATTTCATTGATGTGAGGATACATTTTTATTCTATTTCTTTGAATTGAAATTTCATTTTGAGATACGTTAGGGTTTATCTAAATGTATTATTGATATTTTCTAAAATAGATTTAGAATAATTATATCGAATATATATGGAACAAGTTAAGTATATACTAAGTGATCAAGCATATATGAAAGTTGTATCTATTACATGTAATTATAAGATTTTTGGCAATTTCGGTGAATATATTTTCTCTATGCCATGTTGTGTTGGAAACTCATCTAAGGTGGTGATGGTGGAAGACAAAGATGTGATGATGAGACAACACCAAAGACACCCTAGAGTAACTAGTTGATCCAATAACAGAGAAACCAAGCCAAATAAGAGAAAACATCCATTAAGGAAGCTCATGAGTGGTTGGAATGTTAAAAACTCAATATGTCTAAGCAATCCAAGTGTGTAAGATGTGAGAGAAAGACAACTAGGTCATATGGTGTTAATTTGATCAATTAGCATTATGTGAGAGAGAATAATTTGGACTCCTTAACAAAAATATAAGAAGTCTCTTAAATAGATTTAGCAACATGCTAGTGGTGTGGGTTAACATTAGGCTAGCCATCAGACAATGTATAAATTTTATAATGGGTTTTGTTTATGGAACTACAAGTTTCTTAGTCGTATCAAGGGTAATTTTGGGCAACTTTCTACTCTAAGTTATGAGCTAAGTTACAAAAGAAATTCATGGTATGCAACACATTCCAAGAAGAATGTGAGAAAATGATAGTTTTAGCAAGTAAACCCCATGAAAAGAATGCACAAACAAAATTAGTCTCATTAAAGACCCAAAATGAGGCCTATCCTCCTCCATATCAATCCCAACGATAAATCAAATTATTACCCTTCACTTCAACCCTTCTTGGCTAGAAGATGAGGAATATTGCACTCCTATCCAATCTACTTGGTCACACTTGGTTCCTCAGGAGGATTGTACATATATGGTCCAATTTATCGATAATCCCCAACCCATCAAGAATGCTTCTCATACTTGGGAAAAATCCCATCATGATAAATTGGACAAGGAACTATTGGAAGTAGAAAATAATCTTTCAAATAGACATAACTTCTTAGATTTTGGGTTGGTTTCAATAGAGGCACTCTAGGAAATACACTTCCTTGAAGAAAGAAGACATTGACTTCTACTTTTGGAAGAAGAGAGTTGGAAATTAAAAATTCATGTGGTTTAGCTTGAATATGGAGATAACAATACTAAAAAAATTCATCAATATGTAAATTACATAAAGAAAAGGAACACTATATGGGAAATCAAAATTGAAGGCGAAGAATCTTTGCATTCTTTCAAGGAGAAAGATGAGGCGGGAGCTTGTTTCCCCCAATCCCTTTTTTAAGTTCCTATGGGTTGTCCTATACAAGAAATTATTTAGGTGGTCTCCCTCTTCCCCACTTCAATCAATGATGAAATTGATGTTTTTTTACTAAGGATGTTTATGAATCCAAGATACTTGTAACTTTGAGATCAATGCAATAATCCAAAATCCCAAGACCAAATGGCTTCTCAGTCGAATTTTATTAGGTTTCTATGATATTTTTAAAGGATGACCTCCTAAAGGTGTGTAACAACCCCTCTCCTAACCCTTACCATAACACTGATTAAGAGGAGGTGATTACTATGCTAACCCAAGATCCAAGATGTCATTATGGAAATGGGGTCTAAAAATTTTGATCTCTTCAACCCATTTAAACATTGATTTTGACATCACCATTGTGTTTTTCTTGTGAAGATGATTCTAATGATATAAAACTTCACCTCAATTTGACCTTCGAATCAAGAGGTGTGACCATTACAATCCTAGCAAATTAGAGAGTGCCACATCAACATCTTGGGCCATGTGGCAGCCATGTAGCTATACCCTCCTAGCTAATTGCCCAGTGCCACTTGGCAATTAATTATTGATTGTCGGCCCATTCATGGGTTTGGGTTCCACACCCCCGCGGAATGAACACACACACACACACACACACATAAACATATATCAATGACCCAACTTGACGACCTTCATTTGTTTCCAAACTTCTCGTCTTCCAGGCCCACTACTTGATCCTTAAACTTTTTGCATTCACGAGCTAACCTATCTATGGGCCGCACATCTGCACCAATGGTTGGGCTATTGAGCTTGCATTTCTACCACCATGACCCAGGCTTTCGTAATCCTGCTCCCTTCAAACCTGCATCTCGCTTTACAATCCAAGGGGACACCCTTCTGGCTTGCATTCCCTAGCATGTCGACACTTATGTGTTAACAATGCTTTTGATTGGAATATATCCCTTTATGTTACTTAACAGTTCCAGTGGGCCCACTCTTGCCACGCTATCCTGGTCCTCATTAACCCTGGCATTACTTTCGTGAAACCTTCTATGGACTTTTGGAATGTAATCTCTCTGGGCTTACATTATCCTGGGCCCTTTCCCAACCATTAATTTCCCTAGTTAATCTTGGGATTCCATCACTGGCCCTGCACTCAGTTATGTGTTGTGATCGTATGCTAGTGACTTAGATTTCAACTGACCCTCACATGGCCTGATAAATCCATCCAAGTCTTGGATTAGGTTAAGGGGTTGAGAATGTGACTAAGGTATTTCTCCCATGCTGCACTTTGCACCATTTGCGAAAGGATAAACCATGGCTTGGCCATGATGGTTCTACAACTAATCAGACTTACAACAAGGTTCAACCATCACTATTGAAGTTATGTGAAGCACCCACTCGTGCTATTCCTCTTGAGCTTACAACAAGGTTACCATCTCTGAGTCCTTGATGGCATCGATATGAAACAAAACCCAGGGACTCATCCATCCAGTCTATCAAAGTTCTGCGGTCCCTTGGGTCCTCCGAGTCATACAAGGAACAAACTACACTCGACGCAAATTTCTATGGACCTCAAGGATTTCAATATCCCTCGAATAAACAAGAGATCCTCCTTTATGGTTTGATTACAGACATAAGCCATAAATATTGGTACATAAGTGACTATAATACAATCCTATAAGAATTTCATTCTTAAGGATGGGAATTCACAACACCCGCAATATGCTTTCATGCCCACTTCACATCCCTGACCATTAATCTATCCAATTGACAACTTTCTACCAACATATAATGTACGACACATGAATCATAAGTAAAAAGAGATACATTAGTCCTTCAACAATGAACCATTCCTCATCCATCGCATGGACCTTTAACATTGTACATGAATTTCACATTCCTCATTATGTCATAAGCATTAACTAACACAATGAACCAATATCATCTTAGACATTAAAACCAACACATTAAGCATGTGCGTAAACATAAATGCATAAAGGCTTGAATATACTTATCTTATTAAAATGTACTCAAAAACTGATATTGGGACTTCGACTCTCTACCCAACCATAGACAAGTTGCAGCCAAGTCTTTCTAACAACTATCACCCCCGAACTAGATTCCAAAGCTTGAGTTGGAGTGCTTCCAGAGGAGTTTCAACCAATATTTCAGTTGAAATAGGGTGTCTCAAGGCTACCACACATCCACCTAGTAGATATCAAAACCAAGTAACCACAATGAACCACTTCATTAACTTGAAACCATCTTCTACTCAGGATATTACATCAATATCATCAATTTAAATAGGTTCTCTCAAGGCTTTCCTGCCTTCACCCACCATCTATTCAACAAATTTATATCAGGCAGGGAACACCATTTGTTATGCAGAGGGACTTGCAACATCCCAATATCTTTGAAGGAATAAGAGTGCACTTTCCAACAGCTTAGTGAATCTTCCACCTACGTTCTCAGCCAATCCCATGGAACTACCATAAGGTACTATTAGCCCACCAGATTTGGGTGCCTCCATTTCTTCAAGGTTATCAACCAACATAGCCTCCAATGGATTTATCAGTCCTATAAGGCACAACCACTTCTTTGTGATTATCATTCAACAAGCCCATGGGTTTTTTAATTGGCTTGGTCATTAGAGCCTCCCTTCCCCTGAATTATCTCCATCTTCATAACCTTCTCTACCCTCTCAGAAATGTGTTGAACCCTTAGGAGCCCCTTGACCTCCTGTTTTCCTCAGTGCACATTGAGTCTCCTCCTCTGTGCGTGAGAGCATGAGAATTGTGAATACCAACGTTTCCCCCTTTTATGGCTTCCTCATCGTTGTAACAGAGTGAAGGAGTAGATACCCCCCCTTCTTAGTCATTATGGTTATGTCACTTTTGAATGGTCTACATGGACCAACTCCATGGACAATGAAACCCATACTCTCTTGTGTGCTTTGGCCATATCACCCTTTTCTAGCGTTATCACTTTTTATTTAAAATTTTCCTTTCTTGGCTTGTAGTTTTTCCCAACAGACACATGGGCCTATCCTTCATTTTCAACTGAATTTAATACACAATCAAGTCTATTAAAACCACTCAGTCAACCCATGGCTAATATTTAAACCAACTAACTTCCTCAAGCAATCTCCCTCCTCAAGCAATGGAATATGTGTCCCTTTCTTAGCCATTTAAAAATAATCACGATTATTTACAAAAGGGAAATGTTAACTAAGGGATTTTACAGGGTGGTTCAGGAATCAAAGGAATAGGAAAAGTCTTGGGCTCCATCAATTCCACCTTCCTATGTCTAATTCCATAGGCACAAGAAGGTACTACTTTCACATACTACTTTCCTATTGCATGTTACAATTTCATTTACAAGCTCATTTTCAAGATCATTGCCAAAAGGCTCAAACCTATATTGAGCTCATGTTTATCATAAGAACAATTTGGGTTCCTACAGAATCATAATATAATAATGTTGTTGTAGTTGCATAGGAATTAATGCATCACACAAAAATATCAAAATCCAGTGCAGTCTTCCTCAAATTGGATCTTTCAAAAGAGTTTGATGGTGTAGACTGGACCTTCATCTGGTTTGTTCTCATTCAAATGAGTATGTCTCTTTCAACAATTAACTAGATTATGGGATGTATACAGTTGATTTCATTCACAAACCTTATTAATGATGCACCTTCTATATTCTTCTATGGAAACCTCTACATAGTTTCAGGATGTAAGATATATTAGACAACTGAGGAAAAAAACTGCGTAGTTTCTAGAGATTATGGGTTTCGATTGAGGGAAGGACACTAGGGGAAACCCATTGCTCAGTTTTGAATGCTAAGGGAAGCTAGGCTTTCTGCGCATCGTGCATTTAGTGTGTGAGATGAGTGTGAAACATGTCTATGTGTTGAGGACAACCCATTCTCACAAAGATTTCCCTTTGAAGCAAAATAAACTTCCCTTTGCATGACAAGCAATAATCTCCTGCCCAAAGATGACACATACTATATAAAGATAAAAGCGTGAATGACTCTTACGATCAAAGAGGGAATCTTGAGATCATCAACTTACCAAATAAGTGACTAAGGAATGATCGATCAGATGATCAGCAGTAGGCTCTGAAATTTGAGTACAGGCCAAAATTTATGAGGGTGTGTACCTGCTACGACACTTGGCAACACACTAGTTGAATTCCAGCTTCTCTGTCTTAGTTTGTTCAATGCAGGGCCTTGGTCCATTTGGGAGTATTGATTCATTGTGCAGATTACTTCGACTTCCGCACTTACCCCATGGAAAAACATGGTTTGCCTTATACCAACTCAGTTGAACAAAACACAAGATTCAACCAGATTACATTGTTTCGAATTGGGAAGGGTAATTTAGCTCACGAGCTTAAGATTTTAAGAGTATAGTTTTTCATCGTTTGTGGTACTCTGCTATTAGCAGGCTTGGAAGGTACCTTGACATAGTCATGTAGGAACACAAGCATTGCTCCATTGCTAGCAAGCTTGGACAGTACCCTGGTGGAGTTGCTTGCTTCACCTCTCTGCGCAGAAGCCTTTCTCTTCTTTCAACTTTGTTAATTTTGAAAGAGAAATGTGCATATGCACTTATTTATTTTTGGGGCGGAAGAGGGATCCCGACTTATTGAGATCAGGAGAGGTTGTTCATTCAGAGAAGCATGTAAATACCTTTGATTTAGGTTTTCTCGTTTATATTTTCCCCCTTCTCCTTTTCTACTAGTTGGATAAGCTTGAACACACCAAAGAAGAAAAATGAGTAAAGGCGCGAGGTTTCTAGACTGGACATAGGTTCATGGTTGGACCAAATCTCTCCTTATAGACGGATCATATTTTTTGTCAGTACTTCATCAGCCAAAAGTTATAACCAGACACAAGGAAGGTGGACATAGGACTAGCCAAGGGCTGTAGTGTCACAAGACTCTTTGAACTTCAACCACATACACATTCAGAAGCCAGGACGTAGGTACAGGAACAACACTTATTCGCGCAGTGAAAACAAACGGAAAACTGAACAAGGAAGTAAATAAAGAAAAAAGAAAGAAGACAGAGAACCATGAAACCAAAATTGAAATACAAGACAACAAAATGACTAAAGCGAATATGATGTAAAACTGGAATAAGAAAACTAGAACGAGTACAAGATGAGTGCAAGGAAAAGAAAACTAAGATGCAACTAATCCTACTCCCATCCTAACACGTAGACGTTCGGGGTTACATGTAATGAAATTTTAAGTGAAGCCACTATATTTGTTCTCGACCTACATCCACAAAGATATGAGCGATTAAAAAAGATAAAATGCAATGTGCAACAACAAATATAGAAACTTGAAAATTTGGCAGATGGGAAGGAAGGTCTTTCCTGTGGGCAGAAAGACGTGTCACAATCACTACTTTTACCCAATGCACATCCTTACCTCTTTGATGGATACTGCTTTTCAATAAACCTTAAAAGCCTCTTGCGGATGTGTCTTTGTCTACATCGAGCTTCTTAGCAAGCACGAGGAAGGATTGAAACTTACTAGCTGCAACAGAGCTCACCAAGTAAGATTGTTCTAGCCATTCAATGATTGTATTGTAAAATTCATGATGGCCATCTTGAAAGCTTCGTGATCTCCGAAAAGATGAGTTTTCGATTGGAGAAGTAGGATTATGATGGAAATCTTGTAAAGAAAAATATATATGATCATCCTCGAAGGTCATGCCAAGACAATGTGGACCTACCAGAACCATCAGCGAAGGCTGAAGTGCCTCACCTGCTTGACGGAAATTTGAAGAGAGAGATGTTAAGAAATGAAGATCAGAGAGTGCAAAACAATTGTCATTGGATGTGCTGATAGGAAAATGATAAGATGAATGACAATCACCTAAGATAGAGAAACAATTAGATGAGCTATTTGAAATGGAATATTCCAAGTTTGCAATGAACAAAGAAAAATTCATTCGAACAATCTTGCGAACGCTTTGAAAAATGGAACCAAGTTCTCTGTGAGCTAGATATGATGGACCAATTTCCTACAACTAGTGACCAATTATGCAAGCATCATAGTCATCACAAGAGTTTAAGAAGGATGTTGCCACTATGAATGCATGAAACAAATTGAGGCATGGTGAATGGAGAAGAACTTGCTTCATCTGATAGCTTGTGTGTTCATCATCACACAAGGATATTTTTGGTGTGATGAGAGGAGAAATTTGCAATACAAGATTTGTAAGAAGACGGAGGAGCTAACCATGAAGGGGGGAATTTGATAAGTATTATTGTGAGCAAAGATAGACTTTGAGATTATCAACTTCACAATTCCATGAATTCGTGAGAGACAAACATTCCCAACCCGAGTTTGATGTGATAGATTTGCATGAAGACGGATGCACTATAATAGATTCGTAAATTTGGTCATAAGTGATATTTTGAAAATTTGAGAGATCACACCTAAAATACCAAACTTTTTTCACACGAGAATTCACATTGAGTGTAACCATGTAGATAGATGGATTGTACGGGAGAACCCAGATCTGATTTGGTTCGGGGGCCTTACCAGATTCGCGAAGTCCTGACATAACCATCATCGGACATTGAAGTGCCTTAACTCCCTGGCACATCTTGAAACTTTTAGAATCGCAGAATCACATTTTGAAGCTTGAACCATATCGTGCATGGATTGAGGGTGGTTGTTGTTGCTAATTTCAAAACTTCTTTCTGATTGGCAGCCATATTTGTCGCATGTTTCAACAACAATTAGATTGCTCAGTTGAAGAGGCTCTTCTGATGGTACGTCCAAAGATAAATGAATTGGTGAGATTGCATGAGCAAGTTGATTTGTTGAGTTATCTTCATGCAACATAAGAGATGATGAGGGGTGGGAAGAGTCCAGTGCAATTAGACTGTTTTCAATTTTATCATGGACAACCTCACCGTCTTGTGTCAATAAAGGAGATAACTCATCGAATGGAGAAACAAAAGAGCGTGGAATATATTCTCCGCATGTAGATGTGTTGCGAATGGTAGGACACAAGGGAAAGTTAGGTGAAGAGGAAGTTTTGATACAGATGTCTTCTTTGATAGGAGGAGCACATTCTAGATCTAAATTATAATCTCCATGAGAAACTAGAAGATCACATAATGTGCTTTGGCATTCGTCACAATAGACCCACATGGAGTTATCATCATTGGGATGACTGCCACCAAGTTTGGGGATTGATTGAAATAATTGATTGTACAAGATGTTCCATTGATATTAGCAGACTAAGGATCGTTCAAGCGTGGAAGCTCAATGTTTTTATGTGAAAATTTTGAAACAAAGAGGGAAGTTTGATAGTGTCATCACCTTTATTATCCTCTACCTATGTAATGTGACTGCCTTGCAACTGATCGCAATTTGAGCGAGCAACCTGAGAATCAAGAGAATGCGAACAACTAGATGGTGAAGTAGATTGATCAAGAGAGTCATGATACGAGGATTCATAGCTTATAGATGATAGAGGATGGTAGAGATGCAGATCAGATTCGAGACTTGAGCTATGAATGGTGGTGTCCTCTTGCGGAATGGAGGAGTAAGTCTTCATTGTAGAATTCCTGAGCCATTCTGGAATTTCCTCTATTGAAGCAGGAGATAGATGAGAAGATGGGTTGGGGACACGTTGCGTAGATTTATCAACTTCATGATCACCGCAAGGGGGCACCCACATCGGGATTGGAAAGGAGGAGGAAAAGGAACAAATGGGGTAGTGGGCTCCTCCTCTACAATTTGAGATGCCTCATGATCCACAAGAGTTGAGGAAGAAGGGAAATCAAGAGGTTCACCATATTAGGAAACATGAACCAAGCATTTGAACTCTTGTCTCAAGAAATCCGAGTTCAAAATTGGTTAGGAATTTCACAACAAAGGTGAAGGAACCAATCAACAAAGCCCTCAACTGATTCGTCAAGGTCCATTCTTAAACGACATTTTTTCACAGACATCTTGGTGGCTATACTTATCGAAAGCTTTCATCATCATCTTGGAAAGTTTGCCAAATGAATCGATAGAAGCAATGGGCAATATATGACACCAACGTTCAACACGACCTTCGAATGTGAGGGTGAGTAGTACAGCCTAGACATTTTTAGACTTTATTTGGTGACAATGGAAAAGAGTCATAACTTGAAGAACATGTGCACGAAAATATGGTTCGCCCTCACCATTGAACTTGAGTTTGGACAAGTCATGGAGAACTTTCATAGGGATGGTACAATTAGGATTTTTAGAAAAACACCTTGGGATTATGATTTTAGGAAGAGCCATTTTAAATAAGAGATTCAAACTAGACTCTACGGACATAGGTTGTCATTTGGCTCTCCTTCTAGTGCCATTTTCTTGACGGTATTGGAAATCTGTCAACTAAAGGGATCTCCCTGATATAAAGTCCCAACTAGACCTCACTTCGTTTGGTGTAGGAGTTCCATCTGGTATGATGGCTTGATTTCCATTAACTTAGAGATATGCCTTGGCTCTAGCTATTAGCACATGAGAGTGTTACGCTGGTATCTTAAAATAGCAAGGTAAGTGTGTCTGGTGAGTGTGTAACATAATTGTGTCAAGGTTCTCTTACTACAAAAGGGGAATAAAAGTGAGACTCTAAGTGAGAGGTAATAGTACCACCCAAGAAGAGACACACACGAACCAGGAAGGGTTTGTCCAACACCCAGCAGAATAGTCCACAACAGATGTGGAAGTCATTAAAACTGATGTACAAGGCAAAACACATACTCCATCCAACAAATTAGTCCACACGGATGTGACAACCATTATAAAAAATAAACAAGGAAGGTCTGTCTAGTATCCTACGGAGTAGTCCACAAGGATGAGACAACAATGATAACCAATAAAACACATTCCTAACAATGTAATTACTAAAACAACCGAAGCAGTTCAACTATCTTAGTACAGGTGAAACAAACATGCATTACAAATCCTGAAAGAATAGCCTTACAAAAATCTACAAAACATGCATGAAAATGTGTTGTCCTTAACATTTTTTGTATTAATCAAAAGTTCCATGGTACATTTGTACATCATACATTACTAGTCCCAGTAGGGGGACATTGGAGCCACTCCTCGCTCCTTAAAGAACTGACTAAAAACTCTCTATGCTTCGTGGGAGGAGCCAAGGTGAAAATTCCTTGCTCATGCAATGGGAGGGTTATATATAGCCAAGGGTGATGCTTTACCCTTGTGACTATTGGACTACCATCATGATCGTTCAACTTCCTATGACTTTTCAATTGACATGACTCTTCATCTTCATGTGTGCATCTATTGGAATTTCACTTTACATTACATTTGGTTACAATAATATGGCCCATAGTAGTGATGTGGCCTTGAAAACTCATGACACAACTTGACATGACACTACTAACATGGGCTAGTTGGTTGTGGTGGCAATGTCAAGATGTTGTTGTTGCTAAGTGACATATGTGATCTTGGATGTGCTTGTCTTCACCTCTTCATGACTTGATGTTGCAGGGTCTTCAATCATATTTGTCTTGTAAGATGGTTACATGTATGTGTTCCTTTCGCTTGAGCTTCTTTCTTCCATCCAATTGCAAGTAGGTCTTCTAGCATGTTCACTCCTTCATTTCGTTCGTCATCTTGCCATGATCTATTAGTATACCTGTTCCTGCAATTCACTCAGGACGGGATGACATTAAATCCAAAACCTCCTAGTCCAAGATGATGCATTGTTTTCCATGGATTGGGCCTAGGACAGATGAAAGACTAGGAAGAGGGCCCAATAACTGCGCACTACATAGTTCCAGGTGACAGGGAGGGAGATTGTTCACTGAGACTGTGTAGAGTGCAACTCATGCTTGGGTGGGGAACTCCAGTGGACAGTCTTTACTATCAGGGAAAACTGCACAGAGGCCACTAGGAGGCAGTATTGTGCAGTTGAGGACACCAATGGAAGCTACAAGATGGGACCCTGAGGGACACCTCTATGTTACTTCCTGAGACAAGACAAGGCATGACAACAGAGGGATCAAAGGACAGTTCTACGCAGTTTTTGAGAGCAGTGAGTCCCGACTGATGGATGCCACTGGGAGGAAACCTCTGTGCAGTTTCTAGGAGCATTGCAGGCTCAGGTTCCTACGCAATGTAGGGTTCCAGCAAACAGGAAGAAGGCTTAATGACTGATCTTGCGAAGTGCATAGTTCAGGTTGGGCCTTGAGGCAGTTTGTGCGTAGTTCTGGGAAGGAAGACAGACTTCTCACCTTTGGGATTACGCAGTACAACTGACCCGGAGGAAAACCTCAAGCACTACGCATCTCCAAGCATTAGCGAAATGTCACTGAGGGCTGAGACTGCGCAGTGTAGCTTAGTGGGGGTTCGGTGAAGTGGGGTTGTTCCATCAAGAGTTTTTCAAGAAAATGACTAAGTGTGAGAGGCAAGTGAACTTGTGAGGACTCGATATGATCACACACTTAGCATACTTTGACAACATGGAAACACTGACCACCGAGATAACATAGTAAAGCATGACCCTCTGTGGGATTGTCTAAAGCTGAAAGTGACAAGTGCAACACTTGGGATAGACCTTTGGACAACCGTGACGACACTTGCACGATAATGCTTACAACTTTGTGTATGAGTGTGATAGGTGTTCACATGGCTAGGACAACTTGTATACACAAATACCAACCTTCATGGTCACCAAAATGGTACAAAAACATGACATAATAACCATACATGTCAAAAGACGACAATTGATCCAATAAGCGAGAGGGAGCAAGACACGTAGAGGAAACACATGGAATGACTTTCAGTGCCCGCAACCATGCATGTCATTGAATAGAGAATGATATGCCAATGATAAGCAATGCTTCAAGCTACACTAAGAGGTGTATTTCAAAATATGTGCTTCATTTTCCATGCCTACCCTCCAAAGGGTTATGCATTAGATGGAGTCTTCATGCGATCTCAATCTTCTACCATACCTTGGGTTCCTTGGACTGCTTATCTTCCTCCTTAGCTCCTTGAGAGTCCTCTAGCATGTCATCCTTCTTGTGATCATTGAGAGACACATCTACACAGTTTCAGTGGGTAGTGACTGCTATGGGATGAGGCCCTGGGAGGACACATTTGCGCAATTTCAGGATGCAAGGTAGACTGAGAAGCTGAGGGACAAATTGCGTTGTTTTATGATGCAAGGCACTATTGCAGGATGAGGTCTTGGGAGGACACCTCTATGCAATTTCAAGATGCAAGGAATATTGGACAATTGAGGGAAAAAATTGTGTTGTTTCTGTAAATAATGGGTTCCGGCTGAGGGAAGGACACTAGGGGAAACCCACTATGCATTTTTGAATGCTAAGCAAGGTTGGGCTTTCTACGCATTCGATAGTTAGTGTGTGAGATGAGTGTGAAACATGTCTATGTGGTGAGGACAACCCATTTGTAGAAATTTTGAATAATATGACACTTATTCACAGAGATTATCCCGATTATACACTAATTGCGGAATACATGCATAATACATAACCTCCTCTACGTTGATCATCAATTTAGCAGTATTAAGAAACATTCGCATGCGCACATTGAA
>APFE030863650.1:139215-181185 GCA_000404065.3 Pinus taeda | reverse complement strand
CCTCCCTCCTTTATTCCCTGCTCTTTCTAGCTGACGAGGGATAATGTGTTGGACTCTAACTCTTTTTCTTTTTCGGTTTTTCCCCTCCTTACTTCCTTATTTATTTTTCTTCCTGCTTTTTTACTTTTTCTTTCTAGTTTCTTTGTCCTTACACTTTCTAGTCTTTCATCTATAGAACTCTGCTACGTAAAAGGCCCATGACCTTCCTTTAATGAAAGGAATCCATCATCATCCTCATCCTCTTCCAAAGATTCTTCGAAATGTCTAAAATTAATTTACATTTATTTTTAATTTTTGAAATAAAATAAAATATTCAATTTTTATTTATAAATAAATTATTAGTTAAATTCCCCCCTCACATATAGTATTAAATTTATTTAATACAAATTTATCAAATATCTAATAATATTATTAATTAAAATGACCCTCGAATTTATGTGAAAATATATTCCAATAATTAAATTATATAAGTAATGTATACCAAATATAAGTACATTTTAGGTTTTCAAAATTACCATGAAATGAGAATTAGGACCAATCACTTACACTTCATGAAGGCCTCGTCAATGATAGGGGTTAGGTTTTCAATAATTTATTTAGCACGCCCCAGCAAAGATAACAACTTAAACTCTATTGGATATTCACATCTAGCAAGATGATTTTTTTAATTGTTATTTATAAAAATAAATAATAGTTTGGAGAATGTGTTAAATATTTATAATGAATATGATTCTGTGCTAAATAAATTTTTAAGAAAGTGATTAATGAATTAATTTTAAATGGATTTATTAATTAAACCAATTATAATAATATATAGAATAGAGAAAAAATAAAAATTTAATATAATATATATTTAAAATTTCTTTTAGTTAAATGTATATAAAAAATTAAGGAGGTAACATGTCTTTATATTATTGTTTATTGATTATGATATTTTTTACAAGGTGGAGAAGGTAGTCAAAAATTATAATTGAAAATAGGTAATGATTTCATGCATAAATATCTTAAGTAACTATAAATAACAACATTGATGACCATCAGTATAGGAAAACTTCCACACCATAATGATGATTAATATAGGACAACTTTGACACTAAAAGTTAATCATGACTTTGCGAGATATCATGGTAGCATGCAAGATGAATGTCCTATTGTACTAAATCTGACATTATAACCCAATATCAGTATATATTTATGTGGAGGAAAAAGAGATGGTCAAGCATTCCAATTCTCCTCATGATGAATAATCATTCTGATAAAATGGAAACCTCAATCATGTTATGGCATAATAATAAGCATCACCATTGCAAACTAGAGAATCAATGTTAGAATGGATTTAGACCTCAGTGCTAAGATATCAAGCATCATCATATCCAAAGGAGATAGGGGAAGAGTAGGAGTTAAAGATGGAGAATTTGGACTAGTGCAACCAACCCCTTGTTGAACTTGACCTCCTATGACTCTCACATTCAAAACAACCAATCCATCACTCCTAATTCCCAAGGTAGCATTAATGGATGCTTAGGGGTTAAAAACATGATTTCAAGAGAGTCATAACTCAACCACCAATTAATTCAAGAGTGAGAGGAGTAAGTCTACTAGAAAAACAAGCTCACCAATCACACATTGATAAATGAAGTAATAGTTACTATAGTGTTGGGGCACACCAAGACCCATGTTACTTGATTCTTTGCCACCTTGGATCTATATTGGAAAAACAAGGAAGCTATAGCCATACATTATGACAAACTATATGTATGATGCATCAATGCTTTACAAAAATTCAAATTGAACTCAAGCATATGAATGCTACCTTTGCTCTATCTTGCATGTGGTGCAATCATCAACTAAGTATTATGTGAATGAGATAATCAAGAAAGAGGAAGAACAAAAACTAGAGTTGATTCCCTCTATCCAATCACAATTGAAAATAATAAACCCTAAAATAAATAGAAATTGGATCTCTTTTTACTAATTATTTTATTTTAAATAAATACAAAAAATAAATACAAACTCAATCTCTTTTATCAATTTTTAAATTCCATATCTTAAGTTTAGCCATGAACTCTAGATGCATAAAGCTATTAATATCAAAACCCCAAACATCTATATGCATAAAGCTATTAATGTTAAAGACCAAAACATCAATAGTTATAACAAATATATGTCAATTTATAAACTTAGATGTAGTTATAAACCCTAGATACATAAAATTATTAATGTCAAAGGGCCAAACATCTAGATGCATAAAGCTATTAATATTAAAGGCCAAAACATCAATAGTTATAACAAATATATGTTAATTTATAAACTTAGATTTAGTTATAAATTCTAGATACATAAAATTTTTAATGTCAAAGGGCCAAACATCTAGATACATAAAGCTATTAATTTTAAAGGCCAATTATAACAATATATGCGAATGTATATAAGTTTAGAATTAGAAATGAATGGCATGGTATACATTTTAAATTAATTCTTTTCATATGAATTTGAATTTAGTTTTTATATACTTTTTATTTTAATTTATTAATAATATAATATTTTTAATAATAGAAAAAATTAATTAAAATTGTTTAATAATGAGAATTTATTATTCAACTGATTTTGTATATTTGGGAAATAATTAAGAATTATTAATTGATGGATTTTGTATTAGAGTCACATTAGGACATAATCAGATTGGTTTGTATTTGGAAATAATGAGGTCAATTAAATGTATCATAAATATTTATGGGTTTATGTATAATATTTAAAAATGGACTTTTATAACATAAAAAAATTATAAAAAATATTTAACCTAAATAATCTATATAAATTTAAAAATATTTTATTTCACAATTCATATATCAATTATTAATATAGTAAGATAAGGAGTCTTATGTACTACATTGACATGTGCTATTATAATTATGGAAAATTTCACAATTTTTATAATTGTATAGTGGGCGTGCAGGTTTTCAAATCAGCCATGTCTATAATTGACCTAAGAAAAGGAGTAGGGCCACATCATCCATAACAAATAGAATCATCTACATCTATAATATATTCAATAAATAAAATATAGCATTTCATCAATTCGTTGAGACATTATTTTATCTTAAAAACTTTGTTACACTAGTTTTGACCTTTGTCATTTTTATCATATAAAATTAATATTTTAAATTATGTTATTTTTGTTATTCTACTACTATTATTATAATTAATATATACCTTATTCATTTCTTGAGAGAAGGAACTCGAATTGGATCTTTGTCGATAACGGAACTTTTACATTTATGACCACACATTGCAGATAGTTTGTCTACAAGTAAGGCAATGTTCACATTTTTTTTTGGGTGGGTTTGTATTATGTTAATGTAAAGTTAGAGTTTTATAATTTTGTGAGTTTATTAAAATAAAATTTATCATCTGATGCAGAAAGTTATAATGTTATCAAAGTATTTGATTCTAATATGATAGTGAAAGTTAGGTATAAAGAAATTAAGGTAAAGAGAAAATATTAATGGAAGAAGGAAATAGGTTACTAAATTGATTATTGAGTGAAATTTGAGGATAAAGTTTTGTTATGTTAATTTACTTTGAGATATATTAGGGTTTTTTAAAACTTATTAATGATGTTTTATATATAGATAACAGATTAAGTGTATACGAAATGATCAAGTATATATAAAATATGTATTTATGTAATATAATTATAATTTTTTGGTAATTTTGGTGAAGGTATTTTTTCCATGTAGTATTGTGTTGGAAGTTTTTTTGAGGTGGTGATGGTGGACGATAAAGATGTGATGACGGGACAATGCCAAAGACCTCTGGAGAAACTAGTTGATCTAAGAAAAAGAAACCAAGCCAAATAAGAGAAAATACTCATTAAGAAAGTTCATGGTGCTTGAAAGGTTAAGGGCACAATATATCCAAGCAATCCAAGTGTGTAAGATGTGAGAGCAAGACAACTAGGTCATATCGTGTTAATTTCATAAATTAGCGTAATAATTTGGACCCTTTAACAAAAATATAAGAGGTCTCTTAAATAAATTTAGGAACATCCTAGGGTGTGGGCTGACATTAGGCAAGCCATTAGACAATATGCAAATTGTAGAATGCATTTTTGTTTAAGGAACCAAAAATTTCTTAGTTGTATTGAGGGTAAAAAATTCCTCCTCTAAGCTATGAGTCCTAATACATGGGAAAGTAAGCTATAAAAAAAATTCATGGTATTCAACACATGCCAAGAATAATGTGAGAAAATGATCACTTGAGCAAGTAGACCCCATGAAAATCATGCCCAAACAAGGTCAATCTCGTTAAAGACCCAAAATGAGGCATTTTCAACCAAGTAAAGCCAAATTAAGGGCACAAAGCCGGTGTCTCAATCAAGTCACTTGGAAAGTGTTCCAAGTTTAGAAAGAAAAATATCTAGCAAGACCAATTATGCACCCAAGAGTGAAGATGAAATGAGAAAAAAGATAAGGAAACCTTATCAAAGTAATAAATATAGGGCCCATAAATGTGTATATAGAATTAGAAAATGTGAATTAAGTGATTGTAATCCAACACAAAAGGGGTGTCACAAATATCCCTCTGTTGTCATCATTCAGGGTTAGGTTGTGTATGGTGAATATCGTATAACGACTTTCTAATTTTGAAGATATGTACCAATGAAAATCACAAAATGCAAAATCTATGTCTGACACTCAAAACTATAAAAATACACATTGTTTGAATGTGATTAAGGACATTTATTTTATCAATAACCCCACACTTATTACCCTTGACATAATAATATACCCAACATCACTGAGTATCAAACACCCTACTTTCACCAACCAAACAAACCCTCATTAACAACTAAAAAAACTGAATCATATTTAGAATAAAAAAATGAATCATGCAAGCCAAATGACAAAGGTATGATGCTATTAATGATATAAAAGTAGTGATGGTCCGGGAGATTCTATTGCAATTAACATCAATGTCCATCCAGCAAGGGGGGCGTGAAGAAGACCAAGCTTTAAGGATTAGATTAGAGATTGTGCACACCCATTGATAAGCTTGTCATGCGGTGGTGGTGGGGATGATTTCATAAGATGCCCGCCACTTGTATTCGCGGCCATCGAGGGTTAAGCAAGAATACAAAACCCACACGTCATTTAATTACGATTGTCGACTCCAAAAAGATTGGGCATAAACTATGTCGGCTCGCGCCCCCATGGTGGGGCCCCTTGCTTTAATTAACTGATGGATAAGACCCTTCGACAACACCTTACAAAAATCATTTTAAAATACGAAGGTGATCAGAGGGCAAACTCTGCCAAAACCTTAGAAAAATCAACTTAATAAAACCTTAGAAAAATCAACTTAAAATATTAGGGTGATAAGAGGACAAAATCTGCAAAACCTTAGAAAATTAAACCTAAATTATTAGGGTTATCGCACATCAAAATCTGCAAACCTTACAAAATTCAAACTTAAAATATTAAGGTGATCAGAGGGCAAAACCTGCACACCATAGAAAAATCCAAGGTGATCAGAGGGCAAAGTGGTGTGCACTAATCACATTTTGGATCCTAGTGAGAAGTAATGAGGAGCCTTTGACTTCTCTACTATAAACAATGTGGAGTCAATGTGATTCTATCACTCTGGTCGGATTAAGGAAATAGATTAAGAGCTAAACAATGAGACAAATGAGATGGGACAAAATTAAGTATTAGTTTTGCTTTTTAATCTTGAGTTTTTGATCCCTGGTAAGCAAGTTAAGGTTAGTAAAAGGATATATACATTGGGTTTACTAGGCATGGGTTATATTGTTTTTGGTAAGGAAAGGAAGTTATTTTAAATTTTTTACCTTAAAAGGATATATACATTGGGTTTACTAGGCATGGGTTATATTGTTTTTGGTAAGGAAAGGAAGTTATTTTAAATTTTTTATTATTTAAAAGTTTTATATCATTGGGTAATGCTTTTTTTTTTTAAATTAATATAGTGATGGTTAGTGATAGTGATTTAGCATAATGTTAAAGCTTTAATCAAATTTAAGTAACAAGAAAAATAATATAAATTGTGAAAATTAGTAAAAGATATACATTTGATTTGTTAGATATGTGTTATATTGTTTTGATAAGGAAAGAAGTCATTTTTGAAACTTGTATTTTTAGTATCTAAAAGTTTTATATTATTAGGGAAATGTTTGAAATTTTCTTTAAATTAAGATAGTGATTGTTAGGGATAGTGATTTAACATAATTTTAAAACTCCTACTGAAGTTTTTGAAACTTGCATCTTTTTAGTATTTAAAAGTTTTATATTACCAGTCAAATTTTCTTAAAATTAAGATAATGGTTGTTATGGATAGTGATTTAACATACTTTTAAAGCTCCCACTGAAGTTTAAGTCTTTCCAATGATATATTTCAGCTTCTTGTGTGTTTTGACATTTTTGTGCTTGTGTTGATGTGTGTTATGCACATATATTTACTATTATAATAGTGGGGTCACCTAAAAGTTGCATGATATCCTTTCATGGTTTCTCTCATTTGTATGTGAAAGGCAAGTCCTTTCAAAATCTCTAGAATTTGGATTAAATGTTGCAATATGGGCATCCGTATTGATATTTGTTGAATTATTAAGAAAGTAAATACTAAATATTTTATATCTTACTACAAAATTTGGCACCCCTAAGTATGTGAAAATCATAAGTACAAGGTGTTTGTTACTTTTTGTAGCTAATGAAGGCTATCCATTGTCACCACAATAACACTTCCTCTCTCTTTAGGTTGTTACCTCTCCAAGTTGAGGTGGGGTATCGAAAGAATTAGTGCAAGTAAGTTGATTTGAAGTCTCAAGAACTAAGAGGCTAGTCTTATGCAACATTACCCCCCATTACTTGGGACTTTACATCATATGAGGGTGCTATATTTTGTTGTAATACTAGGTTTTCAAATTTTTTTCGATTTATCATTATCAAAATTCAATTAAACAATCTTTGACAAAATTCCAATCTTGGATGGATGGAATCATTATTTTTGATATAGAAATAGATTCAATGCTCTTGAATAGCCCTACAACGAATCAATTATGAATGTTTAACATCCAATGTTCCCAATTCTTTGAGCAAAAAATAATTCTTACTAGATTTCAAAGTAAAATTTTTAGATTTCTCTCCAACTATTTTGAGTGACTAGAAAAGAACTAATTCATAACACATTTAAACTATAGCTTAAAACAAAGGATAAAATGAAGAATACTCCATATCATCATTGTTTATTGTATTTAAAAAAAAAAAAAGCAACTACGAGAACACTTTGATTTTTAAGAAAATATATTATATAGTATCTCAATATTATTATAATCAAAATCATTGTAGATTCAAAATATTCTTTAATAATTTTGATATATTATTAAAAGCGATTTAAAAAGTTTGAGTAAACCTAATAATTAAAAATATTTATTGTCCCATAAAGTTTAGTTAGATTTATATTTGTAAATAGTTTAGTTAGATTTGTAAAAAAATGATGTTTTAAAAAATGCTTAAAAATCATTTAGTATAAAAATAAGTAATTCATTTTAACCATTTTTGAGAAAGATGTGTACAATAGTGACTTATTATAATATTAAAGGTACCCTTTCAATAACTGTTACTTATTATAAAATTAAAGCAACCCTGTCAATAACGGTGTAATATGGAAAGGACTCTGAGTCATTAAAACTATGAAAAACAACCTTGTTTCTAACAAAATTTAAAAGAGTATTTTAAAAGTTGAGTTGGATACTTAAAAATTTAAAAGAGTTTTTTAAAAGTTGAGTTGGATACTTAAAAAGTGGGGCAGGGATGAAAACCAATAAGAATTTCTCAAAATTTATGGGTAGTAGTATGATGAGTAAAATCACTCATTCCCATATCAGAAAATTATGTCATAGTTTTCATTGGATCCTTGAAAATGGGTGATTCACACAGTAGTCCTTGGAAATGTAATGAAGAGCCTAAGAAAAGGTTATAGATACTTTGATGAGCATCATCATTTTTTTCAAAATAGAGGAATTTCTAACTTTTTTAAAAGTATTGTCGAATTTGTAAGAGAGGAATCAAGACTAATACAAGAAAATTTTGTTGAAATTGTTTTTAAAAGATATGAAAATATAAATGTTGATTCTATTTAGATAAAAAGATTATAGAGATTTTATTATATTTACGAAAAGTAAAAGTGAAATGAATTTCTATCATTTTTAAAAGTTGTGTCGAATTTGTAAGAGACGAAATCAAAACTAATACTGAAAATTTGTTGAAATTGTATTTTAAAAAATATGAAAATATAAATGTTGATTTTATTTAAAAAAAAGAATGGTAGAGATTTTATTATATTAAGAAAAGTAAAACAAAATGTAATTATATAATTTAATATAAAAAGAATAAAGACTAATATAAGAATTTGTTAAAAATTGTATTTAAAAAATATTAAAATATAAATATTGATTTTATTCAAAAATAGATGGTAGATATTTTATTATATTTAAGAAAAGTAAAAGCGAAGTGTGAAAATTTAATTTGTTGTAATTTAAAAAAATAATAAAACTAGTTGGTTTCTTTTAAAATTCTATTGTTGTGTTTTAAATAACTTTTTTATTGAACATTGATGTGGATGTATGTAGAACATATTATTGTTTTTTATTTTCAATTCTTTTAATGTAATAAAGATGACAATTTTTTTTGAATAATTATTTAACTCCCAATATCGGAAGAAAATTGTGAAAATTTGTTTTTTTCAATAATATTAATCTACTTTACTTTAATGAAACACAATCACTTCTCTATTAAGTGCACTCCTTAGAGTAGTATTGAGGTTAACCCAAAATCCCAAGGATCCCTTCCTCTTAGGACCGTTTTTAGGTATAGGCCAAATCAAGTGCAACAAAGACATCTATTACTATATTTTTCTTTCAACTCTTTCCATTAGGGCCAACAAAGACAATGATTGCTACCCCTTCTCTATTTTTCTTTTAATTAGGGTTGAAGGTAATGTAAACCTTATCCTTAATAAAACTTAGAAGGTGAGTTAGATGTGTACTACGTTATCTTCTATAATTCAAAAATAATATTGAGTAAATTTAAATATTTAAAAAATGTCTAAGTCTTTATAAATTATGTCAATAATTTAATAAAAACTTAACAACTTTATGCCAAACACATTTAAATTACAATTTTATACCTAAACCATTAATGGCATAAACTATTGATTAGAACTTAAATAATTATTAAAAAATATTCTCTCCATATTATTTTATCTTTATTTTTTTATATTAAAATCTAATTAATCATTCTTAATAATAATAATAATAATAAATATCTATTTTTAAGGTCACAGCCAAGCCAGACACCAAATTGGTGTATGAGACCCCTTGTTTATGGGAAAAACCCAAAAAGGCCCCACCTCCCCCCCGCGGTAGCGATTTGACTACTAAGTCTATAAGGCATACATCCTCTACCCCCTCAAGGTTTCTGAACCCTTGACTCTTAGGAGGAAAACAGCTCTTATTCTAATAAAGAAAATACTAAACTTTTATAATAAAAATAATTTAATTTTTTAAATAAAAAAATTCATCTTTAATTTATTTACTGAACTAAAATAATTATTTAAAAAATATATATATCAAAAATCCAGAGATTTATTAAATTTTAATATAATCAATTTAAAATATATATATAATATATCACAATCCAAATATTTATTAAATTTAAATATAATAATTACAAAATATTTCTTAAATTTGAAAATAAATTAAAGCACAAGATAACTATCAATTAATTTCAAGGTACAAGTACCCAAACATTCATTAAATTTCAGAGTCACATAAAAATTTTAAAAATCTTAAAAATAAAATGTTAATTCTGTCTTAAATCTATTCCACGTTCATATTTTGACTTTTTCTTTTTTTTCTGAAATTAGAAAAAAATAATAAACCAAGACTCAATCATTCCAACTAATTCACCAAATTATTTTAAATTTTAAATGCTGTTACGCTGCACATTTTGCATTAAAGTTAAAAACATAATAATCACCAAATCGGTGAACTGTAATATTGAGATGATAAACAATTCCCAATTTCCAGTTGTAACATGGATGCCTGAACAACCGGCATCGAGAAGATTAAAAAAGGCCTTTCAAATTCCCGGTGTGATACCTAATCAATTTTGTTCAGTGAGATGTCCACTCTGTAACTGCAATTCCCATTCATGAAGCTTTACAATTCCAAAACTTCGAAGAGGCAACCCTGAATCCAGGAATCCAGGAATGCAGTTGTGTTTATCAGTAAATTATGGTCCAAAACAAGTTGAAATTGATTAATCAAGAAAACTGAACCATTGAAATCAGTGCGATGTCAATTTAAAATCCTCCAAAAAAACCTGCGTGATTGCACAAACAACTGTGCATTACAGCTATACAGAATCGTAATCTCAAGATTTGAGCTCAAAGATCGATGTAGCAGGTAAAAAATAATCTTTAAAAGGGCAGAGCAGGACGTTGGGAGCTACTTCTGCATAATCTTTTCAAAGAAAAACGCAGGGACGCTCTGGTTATGGTGTCGTAAAGGTTGGGGTTTCCCGTTCATTTTCTCAACAGTATTGCAGTTCTGCAAATGTTAAAAAGATGTGGTGAAATTGTCCGGCAAATCCACGTGCCGGACGAGAAAAATCGTTGGACCCATCGCACGGATATTCGCACCGGCATGACCTCAAGATACCGGAGGTCTAAGGGTCGACTCCAGCCCATAAGAGCCCCTCCCGTCTCTCGGTAATGAGCTACGTGCGTGGGGCCTCGTGAAGGCTGAAGCTTACCCGGCGGGCACCGTGAGGGGAAGGAAATTTAAGAGAAGAAATAAAAGGCAGAGGGCAATAAGGCGCCATCGGGTTCCGTAACGCTATTGCTTCTGCTGCTGCGTACGTTCTCCGTCTCGGGCTCTCGTCCTCCGGGCAAAACAATATAAGCTCACCGGGTTCATCATATATGCTCAATTAGGGTCTGGTTTCTGAGGAACTTAGGGGTCATAAATGGATACAAGTCCGGAGCAATGCAGCTCATCATCGTCTCAGGCCGAGCCAAAGCCCGCAAGGCATCACGGGTTCGAATCCGATTCCAGCCTTTCCACATCGATTGAAGATTCTTCATCAGATTATCGTTCCCAAATCGCGCTATGCCAAACGAGCCAGACCTGGCCGAGCCTGGAGAGCCCTAACCCCATGAGGCTCAGGGCGTCGAAATCAGAGCAAAATCCGGCGAACAAGAACGAGATCAAGAACAAGAACAAGAGCAGCAGCAGCAGTTTAAGTAATCGTGAAAAGAACAGCGTAGGGTGCAGAAGCCAGGTCTGCAGCTGCGCGGCGAGCTTTACAGCAGATTGCGCAGCCATTTGCTGTTGCCCTTGCGCGATTCTTCATCTTCTCATCCTTGCCTTTGTGAAGGTTCCAGCCAGCTTTGCCAGGAAAGCTCTCTGCTATGCTCGGAAAAAGGCTGCCCTGCGAAAGCGACCAGCGGATCATAAAGATGATCACGACGACGAAGGCCACAGGGGTCGGTACTCCTTTTCCCCCTGGTCTTACACAGCTTCTCCGGCCACAAGCAACGGCTCTCCGGCTCCCCCGAAATTCGACACGCAGAAGCTCTGGACGGAGCTGTATGAGGCCGGGCACATGGGTTTCGGCGGTCCGCCATTTCACTGGAACAATCATGATCATGATGATCAGCTTGAAGACGCCTGCTTTCACAGCTCTAAAGCCGATTCACTTCCGCGGGTTTCGAACGCGTGACGTTGCGTGACAATCCCGCAACACAAAGCCCCGGATAATCCCAGCATTCTGTGTACAGCACGACAGGTGAAGAAACCTGTTGCAGCTACATTGCGTGTTACTATAATGTATATATACTGGCGCGCTGGTTTGACACACAATGTGTATGTCTACGGATTCCTCCATTAATTACTTGCAAGCGATGATAGCCATAGCCACTGTATTATAATAGTGCATGTGATCTTCATTATTAGATAACCAGCACTGGATTTATTCTTATCCGAGCATAGAATAGGCTAGAAATGGATCAATGGCCGAGCAATGCGTACTGTGGAATCTGGATCAGTTGGTTGTAGGCTGTACTTTGTTACAGTGCTATACATTGCCTATCTTTCTGTGTCTCAGTTTTATTATATATTTACATCTGTAATGGGAATAATTTATCAAACTTGGATGCTGGGGATTGAGAAGAATGGCGAACTGGGTACAGTGTTGTTCTGCGCTGAAATTGTGGTCCAGTTAAAATTTCAGGTAAGGCAACAATCAAAATTGAGATTTCAGGATCGTATGTATGGTTCATTAATTTACAGTGGTCATTGGTCAATCGTAAACAGTATGCTTTGAAATCTGTGGGAGGTCCGTATGTTCGGGTATAACAATTCGAGAGTGGCATGATTCTGTTGCAGGGATTTGGATTTATTAGTCCTTTTGCCCTGTTCGTCAGAGATGTGTATGTCACTTTTATAATGCAGTAATGGATACAGTGAAATAGATTGTTATATTGATCGGTTCTGTTCGTTGTTTCTTCTGAACACTGGTTTTCTTTGAAATCTTTCTGACAAAAAAAATATCACATTCATACTAAACATTGAATAAACATTAACACAAATATTATTTTTTACACATGAAAGGTTGACAAAAGAGCAAAATTTATTTTCACATATGAAGCAATAGCACAAATTTTATTTTTGCATATGAAAGCTCGAAAAAAATATGATTCTATCCTTTTTATATGTGAAATGTTCTATAAAAGAAATGTGTGTGGAAAACATTGATATGCAAATAATAATGAAGTGTAAGGAAAGTAATGAATGTAGGTCGCCTGTATTTTAATATAAAAAAATATTCTGATAATTAAATAAATAGTGATATTAGTGATATGAGTTTTTGTTGGGCCAGTTTTATTTTTCTTAACCACTTCAAAAAGTTTTTCTTTTTCTTAACTATTTATTTCCTTAACTATTTCTTTCCTTACCTATGAAAGGTGGACAAAGCTGTCACTTGATTATTTCCTTAACTATTTCTTTCCTTACCTATGAAAGGTGGACAAAGCTGTCACTTGAAAATATAGTGATATTAGTGATATGAGTTTTTGTTGAGTGAGTTCTATTTTTCTTAACCACTTTAAAAAGTTTTTCTTTTTCCTAACCATCTATTTCCTTAACTACTTCTTTCCTTACCTATGAAAGGTGGACAAAGCTGTCACTTGAATTTGATTTTCAAGTGTTTTATGTTTTTTATCTACTTTTTATTTTATATATAAAAGATTGATAAAAAATAGTATTGGAATTTGATTTTCAGATATAACATATTAGATAAATATTAGATTTTTTTTGGTATATGAAAATTTGAAGAATCACACATTATTTTTATATAAATATGAGAATATATGAAAATTTGAAATAAAAGAATCACACATTATTTATATTTTTATATAAGAAATGTTAGTAAGAAAAAAATGTATGGAAAACATTAAAATATAAATAATAACTAAGTGTAGGAAAAACAATTGACTATATGAAATAAAAGAATCACACATTATTTTATATATATGAAATGTTAGTAAGAAAAATGTGTATGGAAAACATTAAAATATAAATAATGGACTGCAAGTAATATATTTTTGTAGGCCTTGCATTTAATATAATTTTTTGTTTAATATATTAGTTGTTGTTAACATTATTTTATATTGAAAAAAATGTGATGTATACCAAAGAAATTTTTACTTGTTTTATAATTTTTGAATTAATTTTATTTAATATTTTAAAAATATATTTATAAACTATTAAATGTGAGTTTTTAATGTTTAAAATTTGAAATTTATTATATAGAGGGGAGTTAATTTTGTAATTGTTAAAATTTTTAAATATATACAAACTTTATCATAATATAAGAATTGCACCTAATCAAATAATGTTTTTGGGATTTTTATCTAATTTTGAGTTATTAAAACTAATATCAATACTTTAAATAAATAAAAGTTTTAAACTCTTTTTCTCTCCTTTATATAAAAAAAGTTTATTACAAAATTATACAACTATGTAACCTCTTAAATGTTTGTTTATTGAAAATTCATATCCATAACATGTATAAAAGATTTTTACTAATAAAATGAATTTTAAATTTTTTTCAATTTTCTATAAAATGATATTGGTACTTTGCAAATATCCTTATTTGCTAGCATTGTTCTTATATCTAAAAATGTTAGTCTTGACATACATTACAAACATTTACCAATTTTTATGTCTTGTTACCCACATTCCTATATATTCATAAGTATTTTCGATATAAATTCAATCCTCTTTCCTTTACTGACATGCATTGTTGATTTTTAGCAATGATGTGGATTCATGAATTTCTATCAATAACATGTACTCTATATTACTATCCATGACAAGAGTACTTTGTGAATGCCTTTAAAAGAGTACTTTGTAAATGCCTCTATATTATACACGCTAGTACTACATTATCTACATATAATATAAATTTATACCAATAAAGAAAGTATTTTGTGAATGTCTTTATATTATCTACTTGAATATCTATAAACATAGTGAGGAAAAAATGTTTATGGAGAAAATAATTATATTATTTTTTATAATAATATATTATTATTATTATTTAAAATTAATAATATTAATTAATTCATTATTATTTCTACTATATTTTAATAATTAATAATTTATAGTTTTAATTACTCATTATTAATTTGTATTTCTTTATTTATAATACATTGTTTATAAGAAATTTATTAATTAATTATTCTATAAAAAAATCAATAATTTCTAAAGTTTATTTCCTAACATCTCTCTACAATTTTAAAAGATTGGTCGCTTTCTCTTCACCTATGTTTTGCTTCATGTTACTGATGATGGGTGAAGGGTTCACCCAAGACGTTTCAACCATTTGTACCACTTTTTCTCCAAAAACGTTTTCTTCCCATTATGAATAACAATTGTGGAAATCAACATGTATTCTATTATTTATTTAAAAGTAATAGTGTGCATATGTGAATTTTTATTAATAAGATGTACTCTAAATTTATACCCATAACAAGAGTACTTTGTGAATGTCAATGTCTCTGTATTATCTACAATAGTCATGTACTCTAAATTTATACCCATAACAAGAGTGCTTTGTGAATGTCAATGTCTCTATATTATCTACAATAGTCATGTACTCTAAATTTATACCCATAACAAGAGTGCTTTGTGAATGTCAATGTCTTTGTATTATCTACAATAGTCATGTACTCTAAATTTATACCCATAACAAGAGTACTTTGTGAATGTCAATATCTCAGTATTATCTACAATAGTCGCAAATTCATGACGCATATTCATGAGTGAATTTTTATTAATAAGATGTACTCTAAATTTACACCCATAACAAGAGTACTTTGTGAATGTCAACGTCTCCGTGTTATCTACAATAGTCGCAGATTCATGAGTAGTCGACCTTAATTTTTATTTTTATTTTTGTAAGCTTGGAAAGAGTACATTTTCATCATGTCCAATATATTACCCCGATCGGGGTAGGGAATTGAACTAGTGATTTCACATCAAGGGGCGCCTTAACAAAGTACCTGATCACCGTTTATCCGAGACCCCATGGACCTTAAATTTAATCCTTTTAAAATAAGATAACTATTTATTAAACTAACTAATTTTTTACTACTAAATTAAGCAAACATAGTGATTATAGAAATTGTGATAAACCACATAACATTCTGTAAAGGAACACCATATCTCTAAATTGGATTTTAATCCTTAAAGTTATTATTAGTATTTCAATTGAGTTTTAATTCTTTCTCACTTCTTGTGTTGAGTAAGTATGTGTATAATATAAATGATACACATGAGGTGTAGGTTAGTTGGTTTGTGTTGGGTTTAGTCTCCATCGAGTCTTAGGTTCAAATCTCATTGTGAGGAGTTAAAAGTAGGAAATAATCACATGTGAAGACAAAATTTTAAAAGGATTTAGGAAAAATGATGAGAAGGTTATATGATGAAGGTGAGAAGTGTTTGGCTTAAAAAAAGTGTGTAGGTAATAAATAGAAAGATTGATTTAGGAAAAATGATGAGAAAGTTATGTGATGAGGGTGAGAAGTGTTTGGCCTAAAAAAAGTGTGTAGGTAATAAATAGAAAGCTTGATTTATTGTTTTCTTAATTGGTATGATATGCATACACATAAGAATAAATAAAAGAGTAGAAAGCTTTAATGCAAATATATATACAAAGCTCTATAAATGTGTGCACTTTTGTCAACAATGAATATGTGGATTATATTTAAAAGCATGGTTGGAAATAGAACTAAGAATAGCGAGTTGGGAAAATGGTTATGTAACCACTATCTAACTCATCTAAACGAAAAGAGAAATTCCTACCAATTGTTTTGAATTTACAAGAATGTGCACACATTAAAAATGTGGATGTGTTCCTATTACATATGTTCATAATTTTGCAAAACTTCCATCATTTTAGCAATAGGACCTATGTTTCATAAGGAAATATTTAACATTAGAACATATTTTCCTCTCTTAGGCATAGTCCTATTATGCTCATTTTGTTTGTGCAAAAACACCTAATGGTACCTATAATACCACTTGTAGTTCAAAGATCTCATGTAGAGAGGGCATGTTTCATGGCTAGAGGCCTTATTCACAATGCTCGAGACCTAGAAGGTTCATTTCCCTATGTATGACCTTTGTTTTTCTTTTCGAACATAATCTAGGCCCCTAAAGCCATCACTAATACCCAAAACCAATTAATGGTATTCATATCCCTTATCTCACTTAGATGACTCATGAATTGGTATTATGAATTATTTAAGGCTCTTGAGAATGAGTACAATAAAAAAATATCCTAATGCAATTGTTTTCCTTCATTAACCAGGTTCAAGGCCTTATAACTCATCCTTAGTGTACAAAATCTCCTAATGGCATTCATATCCAATCTTCATGTCAAAGAGCCCTCAAGATGGTTTAGGTTGTGGCTTATAGGTGTTGTTCATGGTGATTAAGACTGAAAAGTAGCATCTAGGACCCAAATTCCCAAGTGTTTTCATCGCCTAACCATAGCTCTAGAGCTCTAGAAGACCTTCACCTAGATCTTAAATCCCCTACCCCCCTCGACCATGACCCTAGACATCGAGGACCATTTTCAATGCACAAATCCTGATCATGACAATTGTATCCCAAGTGGGTGCTAAAGAACTTGGGCCATGGTTTGGAGAATGATTGATGGTGTGGACCCAAGACATGTTCTCATTTGGGACATGTGTTGTGGTTTAATCATGGCACTCATAGTCCTATAGTAAGGAAAATATATTGTACAAGAATCTTGTATGATTGTTTAAGGATGCACTCAACACTATATCCATGGAAGCTTTGTGGCTAGTAGTTTTCATTCATAGCAATTGAGCCCAACAAGTGTCATTTAGGGCATAAAACCTATTATTATCCTCATGTGACCTTAGATAAGCCTATAAGCACATCACTATTGAACAACTAACCTAGTGCCAACACCCATAACACCCTTGGAAGTGATTATTAACCAACAAAGGTTAGAGTTGAGTTTTAAGGACTCACCCATGGCTCTTAAGCATGAGAAACAAGGTTTTGGGATAGAGGCTTTTGTTTCCCTCACTTGAATATGGTCATGGACCTAAGACCCATCTATGATGCCAAATACTTGAAAATGATACTCATATTCAACTCAAAATTGTAAAAATCCCTAAAGAGAGCTCATTTTATGGTTTCTAAGTGTTCTTCATAGTGCTCAATCTTGAGGTCATTTTGTTCGCCCTAACCATGTTTATGCATTGACACAAATTTATAGTGTACAAAACCTACTCATGGTACTTGCATCCCACTTATATGTCAAATACCCCTTACAAAGTTCTTATATGTTGGTTCAACTATTTGTTCATGGCTCTTGATCTCAAGAACTTCAATAACATCCTAAATCACTAGTTTTCAATATTTGATGATGGTCAAGGCCCTATGAATCATCCATGCTTTAGTGGGGTGGCCTAAGTATTTCTTACATGGCTCTTGAGCTTAAGACGTTAAATTTAGTGGCTTAATATATGATCTTTCCATCCACAAACCAATGTCAAGGGCTTGAGGATGATGTTTCCCCACTATGGCTATGGTAAAAACCTAAAATCCCATCCATGGTCCATGAAATATCTTAATGGCACCCATATCCAACTCCTAAGGCAAAGAACACCTAGTGAGGGCTTGAATCACTATGTATAGTGTTTTTTCATATTGCTTGAGCTCAAGAAGTTTCAATTAGATCTTCAAGCTTGTGTTTACCTTTTGATAAATGTGGCATGGTCTATATACATTTATAGCGCCAAAAACCTACCCATGAAATTCATATCCCACTCAAAGTCATATAGAGAACCCCTACAAATGACTAATGTTTTGGTACAAGGACTTGTTCAAGTCTCTTATGTCTATGGATATTCAACAATATCCCAAGGCACTTGTTTCCCTTCCTCAAACATGTTTTCCTTTATTGACACATACTTGGTGTGAAAAAGCTCCTAATGGCATACAAATCCAACCTTGATGCTAAATATGCTCCAAAGAGATTTTGCTTTTTGGTTTGCATGTGTTTTTAATGGAAATTGAGCTTCAGAAGTGACATCTATGGCCTAAGGCCAAGTGTTTTCCTCCCCTAACCATAGTGCTAGAGATATAGAATACCTTCCTTTAAGGATTTTTGGGTATGTGTTATATACTTTTCACAAATAGTTGCATATGTTGTTGCGTTGCATCAGGCATAATTAGGGGGTCTCATTGGGGGATGACAACCCCCCTGCTAGGGGGTTTGAAGGGGGGTGGTAGCCGTCTTGTATAGGGTTTAGGGAAGTGCCTCAATTTTTTTTTAGGTGGACCAAAGATGGTTCGAAAGACCCAAGGATTAGACCCATGTTTTTTCGTATGGTTTTTCCACATGATTTTGGGCATGATGGTTTTTCCCATGGTATTATGTAGATCTAGTCAAAGGAACTACGATTATTTTCTAATCTAGGGTTAATGGATTTGGGCTTTGTGAATGCTTTGACATGTATATAATGTATTGTAATATTTAAAGGAACATAATGTAAAATCAATTTGGTTTTCCCAGTTTTGGGTTCTAGGAGAGAAATCTGTGTATATTCTATGTTCTCTCCATTATATATTTTTTGTTTTTTTTTAAGAATTTATTTGTAGGAAATTTTTGTACAAGGTTAAAAAATTCAAGGATTAAGCCCCTTTCTCCCCCCTTAACCATGTTTAGATCTAAAATACCATTTCAAGTACACAAAACCTACTTGACGATGGCCTAAATAATGATTCATGGTGTGGGATTGAGATAAATTCATTTTTCAGGTATGTGTTTTGGTTTAATCATGGTGGTTATATCCCTACATAAGCTAGGTATATCATAAAAGAGTCTTGTGTGGGGTTTTGAGGATGAATTGAACACTATAATCATAAAATATTTATGAGTAGTAGACATTCTCAATGAAAATTGAGGCTAGGAAGCATCATCTAGGGTACAAGGTCCATTATTCTCCTCCTATGACATTGGATAGACCTCTAGACACATTCTTGGTGCATAACGAATCTAGTGGTGGCACTTGTAGCACTCTTAAATGAGATCATTAACTAATAGACATAAATTGTTGAGGTTCAAGGACTTATACATGGTTCTTGAGCCTAAGAAGTAAGGTTTGGGGCTAGAGGCTCTTGGTTTTCAATTGATGCTAAAGAATCCTAACCATGGCCCTAAGAATGATCCATGGTGTGCGATCAAGATAAATCCTCATTTAAGGCTTGTGTTGTGGTTTAATCATGACACTTATATATAACATCAGAGAGCATGAAAATAAAATAAAAAATTCCTCAAGAGCATTTGGACGACATGCTCATACTGGCCTTTCCAAAAACTAGGAGTTTACAATACTCAATTTTAGTGCTTGGTGGTGTTTTTATACCTTGGGATCAACTCACCATGTGCCCTTGAAAAAATTGGCCTAAACACAATAAGGGGAAAAAAATCAAACCACTAATTGAAAAGACATATAATTAGTTGTAACACATCTATTTTAATGGGGCCATCTTCATGTAATTAATGAGGTCAAGGAAATGGCCTCTACTATTTTGACCCCCATATAATATCATCTTAAGCTTGTAAGGAGAGTTGTGAAAAGGATGCATTTTGGTGCAATTCTAAGGAATTAGACTCCATATGCCATATAATGCCTTCTTTATTGGAGAGATAAATTGAGCCTCCTATTTATTTCTCCAAATAGGAACCTACATATACAACTTTAGTTTATGGTGTGATAAATTAGTTAAGTAAACAATACATGACATGAACATGGATGTAAAATCAATCATATACGCGTCAGCACAATAACTTGGATGATAATTCAACTCAATATAAAAAAATATATAAGAGTTCCATTTCCTACATTCCCATGCCATATATAACAAGAGTGTACGAGTTTATGAAGATGGAAACACTAAGATGAAGATCACCAAGAATGAGAATTGGAATCCAATACCATGTTGTCTATTAATGCTATTATAATTGTATGGAATTGAAACGACATGTTGATGACTAAATGGTGTACTTGAATGACCTTGGTGTACTTGGGTTTAAGCTTTTATATATTTAGTTGTGTTAATAATCATATAAAAATAGTTGTGTTTCTTTTTTTTTTTTGGCTATATACTTATCAAATTCATCATAAAGATCAAATAAAATAAACCATATCCATAGTAAAAAACTAAACCATAAAGAATTCAATACAAATTTCCAAAATTGTGTATTTATCGTCAAAATTTGTACAGCTTTACTTTTTTTACGATATGCAAAATCATGCCCAAGATACATAATGACACTTCATGTTTAAAGTTGAAATAATGATAGATCATTCCCTAAACAAAAAATGATACATCATGGTTAAGATACTTAATATATCAACCATTAAACCCCACCACCCTTATCACTATTAAGTGCATATCCAAAGATTATCCTCCTCCTCGTCAAGCTAGAGGAATCTTGAGTCTTCTTGCATCTTGGAGTTGTGCATGTTTATGGAGATTATGATGGAAACAATATTAATATAAGTTTTTTTACACAATTTTATCAATTAACATATTTAAAAAATAAATAGAATTAATAATAAACAAACTCACCCTAGATGAGACTGTAAGTTTTGAGGGAATTTCCCTCCTTCATGATCCCAAATTGTTAGTGATGTCTCCTTGTAGTAGCTACAATAATCAATTAATGAAAAAAAAAAGTGCCTATAATCAATTCAATTCATGCTTGATAATATTTTCATCAACTAATTATCTCATCGTGATTAGTTCAAGCATCATCGAATATTAGTTAGGCATAGAAGGACTCAACTGACAACCTCCTCCAAGGAATCAATGAAGGATAGGTTGGGTCTAGTTTCAAAAAACTAGATGTAGCTGCTATAGATATAACTATAGTAGATGCAATAATAGTTGTTGCTACAATGGATGCAACAAGGAGGGCTACAGTAAGGAGAATTGATGCAATGTGGATGGGTGAAACCATTGTGCATTGATGGAATGTAAAAGGTGGTGTGATGGCTAGTGATAAATCCCCATGGATTGTAAGATCAAACAAAGTACTATATGGGGACAAAAAGTAACATTGAGGGATGGGGTAAGGTGGCCAATGATTATATTGTCCCTATACTATGGGATGAATAGTGTCGTTACAAGATGGATAGAGAAAGATTGTTGTGGTGAATGGCATATAAATGATGGGGCCTATATACACATTTATATTATGTTAGATTATTATGAAAAACATGAAATGAACCAAAATAAGATAATCAATAAGACAACAAATTACAAGCATATTTAACTTGTCACATGATACTTGGATATGGGGCGCTTTTTCCACCTTAAGTGGCGATGGCTATTAAGTTTGTTATGTGGAAATCTATAGAAACGAAAAAAATATATTTACTTCTCATAAATAACATGGACATTCATTTCTCATAAATAACATGAAGAGGGAGATGAAGGTAAACAATGAGGTGGAGGTAACGAAGCCACAATTGAGAACCATTAGAGAAATTTTGAGGTATAAAATGGGTTTCCTAAGGATTATTATAAAATAATAGTGGAAATAATAAAATAAGATTATATTACATTATCAAATTCCAGAGGGAAAAAAGAAAAAACTACTTTTTCCATTCATATTTTCAACTTATCTCTCTATCGTTTTACTCAAATTTCGAGCAGGAGCACTCGTTGGATGAATACTTTAATTCATCATCCAAGGAGTATCCATGTTGCATACTTTCAATGGACCCTGCTACACGAAAAATGGGAAATACATGAAAAAACATGATTACAATCACATTTTTCAAGTTTTTCTCATTTTTCGTGTACTCCTTGTATGAGGAATTAAATTTTTCATCCAACGAGTTCTCTCACTGGAAATTTGAGTAAAACCGCAGTGAAATAAGTTGAAAAATTAGTTTTTTATTTATTTATTTTTTGTTATTATTATTATTCTTTTCAATTTTTACTCCAAAAATGGTGAACCACCCCCCATAGTTGACATCATCATCTTGAATCATATTGTTTCTTAAAAAGTTTATTTTGGTTGTACATTTTTTGTTTTGAGACCCATTTTTTACCTCAAAATTTCTCTAATGTTAATAAAAAGAAAAAACAAATTGACATATAAGGATAGAACTTGGTCACCACTTAACTTCTTTTAGACAACTTACAAGCCAAAATTGACAAGTTGACTTGTGCACAAGGAAGATGTGTGGAGACCTTGAATGAATTTTTGGTTTCCCAAATCCATGAGATGAGTGGCATGGAATAGTTGCAAGACAACATCATTACACATATCGAAAGGATGTGGTTGTTAAGACAAGAAAAAAGGAAAGAAGACAAAATGTTAAACGAAATGAAAAGGAAACACCATATGGAAGGAGAAGAGAAATATGAAGGCGAAAAGTGACGTGGAGGCAACCAAACCATAAGGGAGCACTTGGTAAAAGGGAAACAAAATTGAAAAATGAGGTCTTAGTCACGACTTAACTTTCTTAAAATGGCATGCAAGTCCAAATTAGCAAGCTTTCCCATGAATAAGGAAGATGTGAGGAGAACTTGAATGAACTTGGGTATACCCACTTCCATGAGATGAGTGGCATGGAATAGTTGCAATTTAACATTCTTAAACCCACCGAAATAATGTGGTTACTATGACAAACTGATGTGACACCAAGGAGAGGTGTATCTGTTATTATTAATATAAGTGTAATGTGTAAATGTAAATGTAATAGGGTCATCCTAATAGTAAAGGGACCACATGTGCAATGTGTGAATAAGTGAATATGACATGTGATATGAATATTAAGGACATATGAGTGTGATATGAATATATGAATATATGAATGTATTTGGGTATTTGGAGGGTCTCCTATTATTTAAGGAGTTATTGTATAACTTATCTCTCTTTTCTATATTGAAGGTGTGCATGATACTCACATTGGTGTACATGCCATACTTTTAGTTTATTAAAATATTTTTATGTGGATCATAAAAAGAGCCACAAGGTAAGAAGACCAAACACGAGGTAAACACCATCTAGAACAAGAAGAATAAGGAAAAGGTGAACAATGAGGTGGAGGAAATTAAAACTCAAGGGAGTGGTTGGTATAAACACAACAAAATGACAAGCAAAAATCTTTATCACCACTTATCTAAGATGGATTTCAAGCCCAAATTAGCAAACCCCCATGCACAAGGAGGAAGTGATGAAGCCTTGAATGAATTTGTGGTTTCCCACTTCCATGAGATGAGTGGCATGGAATAGTTCCAATATAGCATCCTTACACCTACCAAACGTATGTTGTTGGCATAAGATATAAGGAAAGAAGACCAAACACAAAACTAGACATAATGAAAAAACCATGTAGAATGGGAAGAAGAAGAGAAAGGGGAAAAATAAGGTTGAGGCAATGAAACTACAAGGGAGTGCTTGGTAAACATATAAAAAATTGAAAAATAAGAAGAATCTTTGGTTACCAATTAAATTCCTTGAGACTACTTGAAAGGCCAAGTTGGCAATCCCAGTTATGCAAGTGATATGAAAAAAAATATTTTAAACATCAATTTCTGCAAACAATATATTCAATTGTTTGCAAACATAAAGAAGTATGTGTCCATGAAACTAGAACTTGTGTATCTTGGATTCCATGTGACCTACGATGTATCAAGAAATGGTGAACCATATAAGAAACATTTTTCAAATGTTTCCCTCATTTTACACCCTCTTAATGCATTGAATTATTGCTATCTATTCAGTTGAGAAGAGGTGCAATGGAGAGCATTTAAAAAGATTAAGCATCTAGTTTTTATTATTTATATCCTTGACTTAGTTACATTAAAAAATCTTTTACATTGATATGGATGTCTATAGAAATGAAATAGGCATAATTTTAACGCATCTTGAAAGGAAATAATATTTACCCTTTTGGAATATTTTAAGGAGTTGTTTTTGAATTACTTAGTTATGATCATGCCATTAATACATTAGCTCAAAAGTGAATCAATATTAATATATTTTTTCTATGTATGTGTTTATTCACAAAAACATAAGCGTTTCAATCTTTTCTACATACCAAAAGAAAACCTAAAAGAAATATATACTTTATAAAACATAAAATATTACAATAATTTAAATCATAATTAAATAAAAAAAAAAAATATTTCAAATTTATACAACAAAAAAGATGATGGATTGTTAGTGTTTATTAATAATAAGACTTTAACAAAACGTGGTTTGTCCTTGCTAACCATGTTTACGCCTTGACACAAATTTCTAGTGTACAAAACCTACTCATGGTACTTGTATCCCACTTATATGTCAAAGACCCCTTACAAAGTTCTTATATGTTGGTTCAACTATTTGTTCATGGCTCTTAATCTCAAGAAATCCAATAACATCCTAAAGCACTAGTTTTCAATATTTGACAATGATCAAGGCCCTATGAACCATCCATGCTTTAGTGGAGTGGCCTAAGGACTTTTTACATGGCTCTTAAGCTTAAGAAGTTATGCTTAATGGATTAATCTATGTTTTTTCCATCCACAAACGAATGTCAAGGGCTTGAGGATGTTGTTTCCCCACTATGACTATGGTGAAGGCATAAAATCCCATCCACAGTGCATGAAATATCTTAATGGTACCCATATCCAACTCCTAAGGAAAATAACACCTAGTGAGGGCTTGAGTCACTATGTATAGGGCATGTTCATGGTGCTTGAGCTCAAGAAGTTTCAATTAGATCTTTAAGCTTGTGTTTACCCTTTGAAAAATGTAGCATGGTCTATATCCATTTATAGTGCCAAAAACCTACCCATGAAATTCATATCCCACTCAAAGTCCTATAGAGAATCCCTACAAAAGACTTATGTTTTGGTACAAGGACTTGTTCAAGTCTCTTGTGTTTATGGATATTCAACAATATCCCAAGGTACTTGTTTCCACTCCTCAAATAATTTTCCTTTCTTGACACATACTTGGTGTGAAAAAGCTCCTAATGGTATCCAAATCCAACCTTGCTAAAGATGCTCCAAAGAGATTTTGAATTTTGGTTTGCATGTGTTTTTTTATGGCAATTAAGCTTCAGAAGTGACATCTAAGGCCTAAGGCCAAGTGTTTTCCTCCCCTAACCATAGTGATAGAGCTATAGAATACCTTCCTTTAAGTATTGTTGGGTATATGTTATATGCTTTTCACAACTAGCAGCATATTTTTTACATTTCATCAGACATAACGAGGGGGTCACATGGGGGGCAGAAACCCCATCGCTAGGGGGATCGAAGGGGGGTGGTAGCCACCTTGCATAGGGTTAAAGGCAGTGCCCCAAATTTTTTTTTTTAGGTGGACCAAGGATGGTTGGTTAGATCCAAGAATGGGGGCATGCCCATGCTTTTTCATATGGTTTTTGCATATGATTTTGGGCATGATGGTTTTCCCATGGTATTTTGTAGATCTATTCAAAGGAGCTACAATTATTTTCTAATATATGGTTAATGGATTTGGGTTTTATGAATTCTTTGACATGTATATAATGTATTGTAACATTGAAAGGAGCCTAATGTAAATTCAATCTGGTTTTCCCGATTTTGGGTTCTAGGAGAAAAATCTGTTTAAATTTTATGTGCTTGCCATTGTATATTTTCTATTATTTTAAGAATTTATTTGTAGGAATTTTTTGTAAAAGGTTAAAACCTTCAAGGGTTAAGCCCCTTTCTCCCCCATTAACCATTTTTAGAGCTAAAATACCATTTCAAGTGCACAAAACCTACTTGACGATGACCTAAAGAATGGTTAATGGTGTGGGATTGAGATAGATTCATTTTTTAGGTATGAGTTTTGGTTTAATCATGGTGGATACATCCTCGTATAAGCTAGATATATCATACAAGAGTCTTGTGTGGTTTTTTGAGGATGCATTCAACACTATAATGATAAAATATTTATGAATAGTAGGCATTCTTAATGAAAATTGAGGCTAGGTAGCATCATCTACGACACAAGGTCCATTATTATCCTCCTATGATGATGGATAGACCTCTAGACACATTCTTTGTGCATAACTAAAATAGTGGTGGCACCTGTAGCACTCTTAAATGATATTATTAACTAATAGAAGTAACATTTTGAGGTTCAAGGACTTATCCATGGCTCTTGAGCCTAAGAAGTAAGGTTTGGGGCTAGAGGCTCTTGTTTTCCATATAGATGCTAAATAATCCTATCCCTGGCCCTCAGAATGATCCATGGTGTGGGATCGAGATAGATACTTATTTAAGGCTTGTGTTGTGGTTTAATGATGACAACTATATACAACATCAAAGAGAATGAAAATAAAATAAAAAATTCCTTAAGATCATTTGGACAACATGCTCATACTGGCCTTTCCAAAAACTTAGGAGCTTACAACACACAATTTCAGTGGTTGGTGGTGTTTTTATACCTTGGGATCAACTCACCATGTTCCCTTGAAAAAATTGGCCTAAACACAATAAGGGGAAAAATTCAAACTACTAATTGAAAAGACATATCATTAGTTGTAACACATCTATTTTCATGGGGCCATCCTCATGTAGTTAATGAGGTCAAACAAATGACCTCTACTATTTTGACCCCCATATAATATCATATTAAGCTTGTAAGGAGAGTTGTGCCAAGGATGCATTTTGGTGCATTATATATGCTCAATGAAAATTTTAAGGAATTAGACTCCATGTGCCATATAATGCCTTCCTGATTGGAGAGATAAATTGTGCTTCTTTTTATTTCTCCAAATATGAACTTACATATACAAATTTAGTTTATAGTGTGATAAATTAGTTAAGTAAACAATACATGACATAAACATGAATGTAAAATCAATCATATACACATGGGCACAATACCTTGGATAATAATTCAATTCAATATAAAAAAATATAATAGTTCCATTTCCTACATTCACATTCCGTAAATTACATAAGTGTACGAGTTTATGAAGATGGAAACACTAAGATCAAGCTCACCAAGCATGAAAATTGGAATCCAATACCATGTTGTCCATTAATGCTATTATAATTGCATTGAATTTAATAAACATGTTTATGACTAAATGTTGTACTTGAATGACCTTGGTTTACTTAGGTTTAAGTTTTTATAGATTTAGTTGTGTCAATTATCTTATACAAATAGTTGTGTTTCTTATACTTTTTGTCTATATAATTATCAAATTCATCATAAACATCATTCATCATAAGGATCAAATAAACTAAACCATATCCATAGTAAAAAAACTAAACCATAAAAAATTCAATATACATTTCCAAAATTGTGTATGTATCGTCAAAATTGGTCCAACTCTACTTTGTTTACGATATGCGAAATCATGCCGAAGGTACATAATGACACTTCATGTTTAAAGATGAAAGAATGATAGATCATTCCCTAGACACAAAATGATACATCATGGCTAAGATACTTAATAGGTCAGTTATTAACCTCGACTACCCTTACCACTACTAAGTGCATCTCCAAAGATTATCCTCCTCCTCTTCAAGCTATAGGAACCTTGAGACTTCTTGCATCTTGGAGTTGTGCATATTTATGGAGCTTGTGAAGGAAACAATATGAATATAAGTTTTTTTACACAATTTTATCAATTAACATATTTAAAAAATACAAATGGAGTTCATAATAACAAAACTCACCCTAGATGAGACTTGAAGTTATGAGGGAATTTCCCTCCTTCATGATCCCAAGTTGTTAGTGACGTCTCCTTGTAGTAGCTACAATAGTCAATTAATGAAAAAAATAAAAATTCCTATAATCAATTCAATTCATGCCCGATAACAATTTCATCAACTAATTTTCTCATCGTGATTAGCTCAAGCATCAACGAATATTAGTTAGGCATAGAAGGACTCAACTAAAAACCTCCTCTGAGGAATCAATGAAGGATAGGGTGGGTCTAGTTTCAAAAACCTAGATGTAGCTACTATAGATATAACTATAGTAGATGCAATAATAGTTGTTGCTACGTTGGATTCAATAAGGAGGTCTATAATAAGGAGAATTGGTGCAATATGGATGGGTGCAACCATTGTGCATTGATGGAATGTAAAAGGTGGTGTGATGGCTAGTGATAAATCCCCATGGATAGTAAGATAAGAAAAAGTACCCTATGGGAACAAAAAGGAACATTGAGCGCTGGGGTAGGGTGGCCAAGGATTAGACTTTCCCTATACTATGGGATGAATTGTGTCGCTATGAGATGGATAGAGAAAGGTAGTTGTGGTGAATGACATATAAATGATGGGGCCTACATACACATTTATATTATGTTAAATTATTATGAAAACCATGAAATGAACCAAAATAAGATAATCAATAAGATAACAAATTAAAATAATATTTAACTTGTCACATGATACTTGGATATGGGGTGCTTTTTCCACCTTAGGTGGAGATGGCTATTAAGTTTGTAATGTGGAAACCTATAGAAACAAAAAAAAAAAACATAATAATTTACTTCTCATAAATAACATGGACATTCATTTCTCATAAATAACATGAAGAGGGAGATGAAGGTAAACAATAAGGTGGGTGTAATGAAGCCACAATAGAGAACCATTAGATAAATTTTGAGGTTTAAAATGGGTCTCTAAGTAATATTATAAAATAATTGTGGAAATAATAAAATAAGATTATATTACATCATTAAATTTCAGAGGGAAAAAAGAAAAAAACTACTTTTTAAATCTGTATTTTCAACTTATCTCCCCATGGTTTTACTCAAATTTGGAGCGGGAGCACTCGTTGGATGCATAATTTAATTCATCATCCAAGGAGTATGCATGTTGCATAATTTCAATGGACCCATGCTACACAAAAAATGGGAAATACATGGAAAAACATGATTGCAACCACATTTTTCACGTTTTTTTCGCATTTTTTGTGTAGCAGGATCCATCAAAAGTATGCAACATGGGTACTCCTTGGATGAAGAATTAAATTTTGCATCCACTGAGTGCTCCCACTGGAAATTTGAGTAAAACCGTAGTGAAATAAGTTGAAAAAATAGTTTGTTTGTTTGTTTGTTTGTTGTGTTTGTTTTGTTTGTTTTGTTTTTTTTTTTTTTTTTTTTTTTTTTTTTTTTTTTTTTTTTTTTTTTCCAAAAATGATGAATCATCCCCCATCGTTTGCATCATCATATTGGTTCTTAAAAATTTGATTTTGGTTGTACATTTTTTTTTTGAGACCCATTTTTTACCTCAAAATTTCTCTAATGTTAATAAAAGAAAACAAAGTTGACATATAAGGATATAACTTGGTCACTACTTAACTTGTTTTAGACAACTTATAAGCCAAAATTGACAAGTTGACTTGTGCACAAGGAAGATGTGTGGAGACCTTGAATGAATTTGTGGTTTCCCACTTCCATGAGATGAGTGACATGGAATAGTTACAAGCCAACATCCTTACACATACTGAAAGGATGGGGTTGATAAGACAAGCAAAAAGGAAAAAAGACAAAATGTTAAACAAAATGCAAAGGAAACACCATGTGGAATGAGAAGAGAAAGATGAAGGTGAAAAGTGAGGTGGAGGAAACCAAATCATAAGGGAGCACTCGGTAAAAGGGAAACAAAATTGAAAAATGATGTCTTGGTCAACACTTAACTTTCTTAAAATGGCATGCAAGTCTAAATTAGCAAGCTTTCCCATGAACAAGGAAGAAGTGAGGATAAATTGAATGAAGTTGGGGTTACCCACTTCCATGAGATGAGTGACATGGAATAGTTGCAAGCTAACATTCTTACACCCACCAAAATAATGTGGTTGCTATGAGAAGTTGATGTGACACCAAGGAGAGGTGTATTCGCTATAAAATATAAATGTAAATGTAATTGGGCCATCCTAATAGTAAAGGGACCACATGTGTAATGTGTGAATAAGTGAATATGACATGTGATATGAATATTAAGGACATATGAATGTGATATGAATATATGAATGTATTTGGGTATTTGGAGGAGGGTCTCCTATTATTTAAGGAGTTATTGTATAAATTATCTCTCTTATCTATATTGAAGTTGTGCATTATACTCACATTTGTTTAAATGGCATACTTTTAGTTTATTACAATATTTTTTTGTGGATCATAAAAAATGCCACAAGGTAAGAATACCAAACACAAGGTAAACACCATCTATAACAAGAAGAATAAGGAAAAGGTGAACAATGAGGTGGAGGAAATGAAAACACATGGGAGTGCTTGGTATAAACACAACAAAATGACAAGCAAAAATCTTTATCACCACTTATCTAAGATGGATTTCAAGCCCAAATTAGCAAGACCCCATGCATAAGGAGGAAGTGATGAGGCCTTGAATGATTTTGTGGTTTTACACTTCCATGAGACAAGTGGCATTGGATAGTTCCAATATAGAATCCTTACACCTACCAAAAGTATGTTGTTGACATAAGCTATAAGGAAAGAAGACCAAACACAAAACTAGACATAATGAAAGCACCATCTAGAATGGGAAGAAGAAGTGAAAGAAGAAAAATAAGGTGGAGGCAATGAAACTACAAGGGAGTGCTTGGTAAAAATATAACAAAATTGACAAATAAGAAGAGTATCTGGTCACCAATTAAATTCCTTGAGAGTACTTGCAAGCCCAAATTGGCAATCCCAGCTATGCAAGTGACATGGAAAAAAATGTTTTAACATTCACTTGCTGCAAACAATATATTCAATTGTTTGCAAACATAAAGAAGTATGTGTCCATGAAAATAGAACTTGTGTATCTTGGATTTCATGTGACCTACAATGTATCAATGAAATAGTGAACCATCTAAGAAATATTTTTCAAATGTTTCCCATATTTTACACCCTCTTAATGCATTGAAAAACTGCTATCTATTCAGTTGAGAAGAGGTGCAATGGAGAGCATTTAAAAAGACTAAGCATCTAGTTTTTATTATTTATATCATTGACTTAGTTACATTAAAAAATCTTTTACATTAATAGGGATGTCTTTAGAAATGAAATGGGCACAATTTTGATGCATCTTGAAAGAAAAAAATATTTACCCTTTTAGAATATTTTAAGAATGTTTTGAATTACTCAATTATGATCATGAGATTAATACATTATCTCAAAAATGAATCATTATTAATATATTTTTTCTATCTATGTGTTTATTCACAAAACCATATGCCTTTCAATCTTTTCTACATACAAAAAAAACTAAAATAAATATATACTTTATAAAACATAAAAATTATTTGCAATAATATAAAATTTCAAATTTATACAACAAAAAAGATGACAGATTGTTAGTGTTTATTAACAATAAGACTTCAACAAATTTATGACCAATTTCCATGCCTTCCATAATTTTATGTAGTTTTAGACACTCATGACAATCTTATCAAAAGAATTATTCTACAACAATATTTTAAGAAGATTGGATTATACCAAGCAATCAACAAGGATTCTAAAATGGATTTGATAGCACATCAATTTGATTCGGTGCACTCTAGGTTATATATGGCTTATTGCATGCCTTCCTCGATCATACTCCCCATTGTGAAGTCATGTGCAAAGGACATTATCATCCCTTGGGGTCTAGAGAGGCACAATATTGTTGTATCATGGTAGAGCGAGGGACTACAACTTGCAAGGAGGAGATGGTTCAATGTAATCACCTTCTGAATAAAATGTTGGAGATGTTCAGGCCTTTGTTGACAACGATAAATAACAGAGGGGCAGTGGAATAAAAGGAAAGGTAAATATTTCACTTGCTAAATAAAGGATACCATGTTTTTGTTATTGCAGAGAAAATTGGAGATATTCCAGGTAGAGGTTCACTCTCAATTGAAAATATTAGAAAGAAAGGTGACAAAATTAAAGGAATCTCAAGTAGTAGTGTTCAATATATCAGGGAGGAAGTCAGGACCATCACAGAGCCTCAACAGGAAAGAGACAACACAGATCAAGGAGAAGATTTAGTAGGAGGATACCAAAGGATTTAGCACCAAGATGTGTCACCAGAAGATTGGAGTTATGTAAATACAAGCTCTTATTAGGTAGTTTTTGTAAAGATACAACAAGAGTATTTTTGGAATTGTAGGAAAAAGTAGCTATAAGAATAGGCTATCTATAGTATGGGTCTCTAAATGTAGTTTAATCCTTGAATAGGAAGACTTACGTATGGGTATTGGCCCAAAACTTAGTTCCTTTTATTAATGAAAAAAATTACCTGTTACTTTGAGAAAAAATAAGGAGATTGGATTATGAATTTATTAGGTACTATTTCTTCTCTAATAGATTATTATAGACTCTCTTATCGGAGGAACACAATCCCATTGAAATTTCAAGGCACCGTGTAGTTCAAAAGTGGATCTTGAAATTTTTGGAGGCACCTCTTATGAGTAAGAATGAAATAATTCAATATTGTAAAAACTTCATTTAAAGATAATTATTTATTAATTTAATATATAATCATGTTTATATCGTATATAAATATGATAGGTTTTCTTATTGTGTAAGAATATACTTTTATCGTATTAAGTTGAATTTTTTTTAAATTAATTTAATTATATTTTATTTTATCATTATTGATCATTTTTAATTATTATTTATTTCTGAAAAAAAGAAGAAACATAATTTTATTCATCATAAAGGAAAAATAAAATTATATTTTTCATATGTTGTGAGCATTCTAGTAAAAAACGCGTCTCGATATTGAACTAAAAAGGAATGTAACAACTTTGGGAACCATACAACATAAGGAGAGTTAAGTTTGACAATTTGCGCTCATCTTTTCTTTTTTACCTTTGTTTTTTTTCTCTTTGTGCCAACCATCTGAACTTGGTTCAATAAGAATGAATGCCAATTCTCATATTGCTTCCATATGAGAAGCTTCTTTGTCTAAGTCTGAGCTCTCAGAAAAATGAGCTATTTTTGTTCCCCCAATTCCATCTGCTGTCTGAAATCCTTCATGATTAGCACTCTTCTGAATAAGGATGATAATTCTTGATTGTGCTATAGCATCCTGTATTGGTTGGTTTTTGGGTTGAGCCACAACCTACTCGCGTAATTAGACATGATGGATCTCTTTGTTTTCTTCTTCTTCATCTCTTGAAAGATGATGCTCAAGAAACTACCATCGTTTTGGCCTATTTGGTTGCTCTTTTTGTTTTTTGGATTGTTCTTAGCTTGTGTACATGTATTTTGCAAGTGTCATGTTTGAAAACATACTCGACATCATAATCTCATGTTCTCATAATCTAAAACTTGGGACCACTAATTTTTTTTTTTTGCTTTAATTTTATGTGATTTAGTAGCCCTTTGTGAAGGTCCATCTCCTCACATATTTTGGCAAAAGTGAAGAGGCATTTCTTTGTTCTTTCCAGGTCTATTATCTTGAATTTACCTAGAGTATTTCCAATGTCCTCAAGAACTTTGTGATGCCAGAAAGGACGAGGGAGTTTTGGAAGCCTCACCCATGCCAGCATAGTTGAGACCACCATAGTTGAGGCATCAAACTCAAGGAACCATGGAGTGATGAATAACCCAACTCTTCCCTAGAACCATGACACTTCCTTTTGAACAAAATTCAGGTCCTCATATGTATCAAATTGGATTATCAAGAAACCTTTGGAGCATAAATAAATGTTATAGTTGGGCGTCCAAGAGTGAAAACCCACTGGAATAAAGCTTAAGGTTTTCATTAGAGAAATTTTGAGATGTAAAATGGGCCTCCTAAGGAAAATTATAAAATTATAGTGTAAATAATAAAATAATATCAGATTACCTCATTAAATTTTGGAGTGAAAAAAAACTACTTTTTCAACTTGTATTTTCAACTTATCCTCCTATGATTTTAGTCAAATTTTGAGCATGAGCACTCATTGGATGTGAAATTTAATTTCATATCCAAGGAGGACCTATGTTGAATACTTTTGATGGATCCTGCTAAACAAAAAATGAAAAATACATTAAAAAATATGATTCTAATAACACTTTTTGTGTATTTCTCATTTTTCATGTAGTGGTCTCTATCAAAAGTATTCAAGATGGGTACTCCTTGCATGAAAAATTAAATTTTGTATCGAAATAGTGTTCTCGCTCAAAATTTGAGTAAAATCATAGGAAGATAAGTTGAAAATACAAGTTGAAACATTAGTTTTTTCTTTCTTTTTTTTCATTTTACCTTTTTAATCCAAAAATGGTGAATCATCCCCCATGGTTTAAATCATCATCTTCAATTTTATAACTTCTTATAAAGTTGATTTTGGTTGTCCATTTTTGTTTTGAAGCCAAATTTTGACCTCAAAATTTATCTAATGGGCCAAAAACCATTAAATTTGCAAATAACAACCTTAGAATGAAGGGCAGAAAAGAGAGAAGTTTCCTCTGAGATATTGATTTCCATGGTTTCCTTTGAGATAATGAATTCCATGGATTACCATAGGTTCGTGTTGGGATTCTCTCATATCACTTGGCCCTTGAGTCAAGTCACCAAGGGAGGAGCAAAGCAAAATTCTTTTGGTCTGAATCTCAACCGAAGGCATTCATAGATTTGAAACATCGCCTCTTCTCTGCACTAATGCTCACATTACCAGATTTACAACAACCATTTGAGATCGAGACAAATGCCTCTCACTACGCTATTGGGGCAGTCCTTACTCAACAGGGTCATCGAGTGGCATATCATAGTGAGACACTTTCAGACACAGTCTGAAGTATCCCACTTATGACAAAGAGATGTATTTCATTGTGAATACCTGCTGACAATGGAAGCATTACATTTTGGGGAAGGAAATGGTCATTCACATAGACCACCAACCCCTTTAGTTCATACAAATGCAAGGGAAGTTGCAAAATGATTTCCATCAGAAGTGGTCCACATACCTACAACAATTCCATTTGAATATCAAGTATAAGAAGGGAAACACCAATAATGTTGCAGATTGCCTCAGCCGACCACCGATCATGGCATTAACTACTGTGCTCAACTCTTGTGGGCATGAGACTTCTGATTGGCCACTTCTCTACAAAAGCGACCTAGAATTTGGCCACACATACTAGACACTCTTGGAGGGTCAACAAGTTCTAGATTTTCACCTCCAACATGCCCTGTTATTTCACCTGGGACACCTTTGTGTTCCTTCAAGTGAGCGTGCGAAGATGATTTGGGAAGAGCAGTATAGTCGAGCAGCTGGGCATTTCGGGGTCGAGAAAATGGTGGCAGTACTACAGAAGTATTTCTATTGGCCAAATCTTTGACAAGATGTCGGGAAGTACATCAGATCTTGCACTACCTGCGTCATTGCCAAACCTGACATCAAGAAGCAAGGCCTCTATACTTCAATGCCTACCCCTAGTCGACCTTGGGAAACCATCTCCATGGATTACATGTCAGGCCTTCCTTCTACTAAACATGGAAACGACTGTGATTTTGTGGTCGTCGACAAATTCTTGAAGATGGCCATTATGGCAGCCTACAAGAAGAACATCACAACAAAAGCCACTACTAAACTCTTCACTTGATTAATATCAAATATTGAAATATGCTTACAAACAGAATGGAAATAAGACTAGCTCGGGTGATGGTAGCTTATCTCTAAGAAGAGATGTGGCAGCTATATGCCTTTGAACTATGCTACAATGAGGCTCAAAGGCCTATTTATTGTTGATAATCAATGGAAAATCCTAAACATCCAAAAACCTAACCCTAGGAGATGAAGCGCCAAACTATGGGCCCTGTTTGGGTAAATTGGTACATCAACTTCCCATGGTCGTAACTTTGGCATACGATCTCTATTTGATGCGCACAATACCTCGTTAGAAATATCTATCTGAGTAATCCAACTTTTGAGTGAGCAACATCAATCTACGACCCATGTTTCTCTCAGTTTTCGCAAAAAATATCGTTTAGGGCCTCAAAACGGCTCCGGAAATTCATGATGCGAACAACTGCCAAAAATAGTAAATTGTGCTACAAATAAGGAAACTAAAAAACTGAAAGCAACATTAGTGGGGGTCCAAGTGGAATAGGTGGGTGGCCACCAATATCCACTTGGATCATTCGTTTGTCATGGTTATGGGTCATCCACAAACCCACACATCATCGAAGTCCATTTGCTAGGCCACACATTGTCAATATCACAGTTGGTCACAAGCATTACAGGGTATCTCTATTCTCAGATCTTTGTTCATCATGGTTATGGATCATCCACAAACCCACAATTCATAGAAGTGCATTTCTATGCCGCACACTATTAGTATCACAATTGGTCACAAGCACTGCAAGGTATCTCTATCCTCAGATCTTTGTTCATCATGGTTATCGGTTAACCACATGAAACCCTTCTCTTCAGTGGCTCTTCATTTTCAACAAAGGCTTCACAGGAGGGAACTTCACACAATGGGGACCACTGCTTCTTAAGGAGGGAGGAATAATCCAAATAGAAAATGGCATCAACCCATGGTATTCATCCACCCCTGGAATTTACCCATGGTATTGTAAGTGGAATCCACCCATGGTATTCATTCACCCATGGAATTGGCCAGTGGTATTGTAACTGAAAAATACTATAAGTAACAAGTCATATTTTGTAAAAGGACATTTTTCCCACCACAATGTAGCTTTTACAGTTATTCTCCATTTTTAATAAAAAAATTCTTTGTGGTTTTGTTTATTGGGCATTCTCCTCTTGTTCTTTTGGCATTTTAATTTTTAGATCTTGGGAGCCTCTCCCCCAAAATCCATTTCAATCTTTTACATCTTGGGGGCCTCCCCCCAAGATCTAGATCACTGAGCTAGTTTATTTCCATTCTGTTTGTAAGCATATTTGAATATTTGATATTAATGAAATGAAGTGTTATTTCTGCTGCACCTCTGTATTTATGGTTATATCTATGATTTGTTGTCTTCTCTTTCTCTGTTTTTCTTTGCATGTCCCCAACAAGGTCAGGATATAAGGAGTTAGGGCTTGAACTTGTCAAACCTTTGCCAGACCAGCCTCGCAAATCTAGACGACCTCCCATGGTGGAAGAGAAGAAAGATGAGGCCAAGAGATCCTTTCAAAATATTACTCGAAGAAGCCCTCGAGTGACAAAGGAACGTGATGATGGACAAATTTTCCCATATCCTTCAGTGGCTACCCAAAGGCAACGCATCTTCTTCCAGTAGCCACTCTGGAAGTGCCACGCCCTTCAAGGTACAAGTTAATTTTTGCATCCCCATATTTGAAGATTAGATAGATGCAGATGCCATAGATAAATGGTTAAATCTGCTAGAAGGATAATTTTTTGTTCATGATTTTTACAGTTGGGAAAATATTACTTTTGCGCTTCTCAAAGCCACCCCCCACGTTAAGGAATGGTGGGAAACATACTATGAGAAGAAGGACAAAAGTACATCCTCACTATTTTCAGCCTCACCCACTTGGAATTTGTTTCAGGATGCCATCAAGGAGTAGTACTACATAAAGTGGACCACACTGCGGCAGGGAAGGAAATAAGACGTGCCGAAGTTTACCAATGTTTTTCATACTCTTAGCATGAAGCTGGGTATCAAGGATTCTGAGTGACATTTGGTACTCAAATACTGTGACTATCTACACAGATACATCCAGGATGAGATGGAGTTGATGGACATCTCCTCGCTCAACACCTCGTACTTATACACTGTCAAGTTTGATCAGAAGTTTAAATAAAAGAAGCAATACTTTTGATTTGTGAATCTAAAGCAAGGGAAATGTGCCCCCAAATCGTAGAGAAAAGGACAAAGCTAAGGCAGGGTGACCCAAGAAAACCCACCTAAGTTGAAAGCAAAGAAAAATACCCCAAAGATAAAGAAGGAAACAGGAAAATGGTGTGAGGTACATAAGAGCTCGACTCATAACACAAGTGAATGTTGGGCTAGGCAGTCACTCCTGGCTGAGCTTAAGGCTTCCAAATCATACGCATGTTCTCACTATGATTCAGAACCCAACAAGGGGAATGTAAAAGGGAAGCATATCATTGACACGGAGCCTAGTGCCACTGTGGCCACCACCAAGATCCATAAGAATGAGCCTGAAGATCCAGAGGAGGGGGAACGCCTCTTCCACTCACAAATGTGGGTGAAGAGTTCTCTGCTATAGTTCATTATAGACAGCGGGAGCAAAAAGAACCTCATTTTGGTAGAGGTCATGAAGCGGTTGGGTCTACTGACTACAACACATATGCAACCATACACCATTGGGTAGCTTCACCAAGGACGAGATATCTCCGTCAGCCAACAATGTCACCATCCATACAAAATCAATCCCTTCATGAATGAGGTATTGTGTGATGTTTCTCCTTTTGAAGTTTGTGATGTATTATTAGGACAACCATACTTGTGGAAGTGGCATGTTATATATGAGTAATGACCTCACTCTGTGATTATTACTTTTGGCAATAAGTTGTACAAGATACCAGAGTTAGCCCCGTCTACCACCACCTCTTTGATCTCTGCTAAGCAATGCAGTAAGATCATTTCACAAAATAGGAAATTTGTTTTCCTTATGATTCTCCCTAGGGCAAGAAGAAGATTGTGGCCACAACTTCCAAATAGGGCTCCTCTTCACAGCAACAACAAATGGATATGGTCTTGGAGGAGTACAGGGACATTTTTGCCTCACCTATGGGGGTACCTCTGCACTGTCATGTCAAGCACTCCATTGATATGACCTTGGGCGTGGCGCTACCTAATGGACTGATATACCGACACTCTATTCTAGAGAATGATGAGATCAAGAGGAAGATTCAGGAGTTGTTGTAAAAAGGGCACACTAATCCAAGATCATCACCCCGTGGGAGCTTGATTTTATTGGTACATAAGAAGGATGGGACTTGGAGACTCTGCATTGAATATTGAGCACTAAACAAGATCATTGTCTGGAATAGGTACCCAATCCCATAGATTGATAACCTTATGGACCAACTTAATGGGGCCAAATATTTAAGCAAGATTGACTTGAAGTCTGGTTATCACCTGGTGCATGTTGAGCCCTCCGATTTGTGGAAGACTGCCTTCAAATCTAAGGAGGGCCTTTTCGAATGGTTGGTCATGCCTTTCAGGTTGACGAACGCCCCCACAACCTTCATGAGATTGATGGATGACATATTGTGACCCTTCACCAATGCATTCATGGTGGTGTATTTAGATGACATCTTGATCTTCAGCCAGAGTTGGGAAGAGCACCTCCACCATATTTGACAAGTCCTCCAAGCCCTGCGATAACACAAGTTGTGTGCCAATATGGAGAATTCACTTTTGGCATAACCCAGGTTCAATATATGGGGTAAATCATTGATGAAAATGGTTTTCATGTGGACCTAGCCAAGATACAAGTCATTCGAGATTGGCCAGCCCCAACCACTCTAACATAGCTCCGTAGATTTATGGGCCTTACCAATTTCTACTATAAGTTCGTGTTGGGGTTCTCTCATATCACTTGGCCTTGAAGTCAAGTCACCAAGGGTGGAGTGAAAGAAAATTTCTTTTGGTCTGAAACCCAACAAAAGGCGTTTTTCGAGTTGAAGCAACACATCTGATCTGCACCAATGCTCACATTACTAGACCCGCAATAGCCATTTTAGATTGAGAAAGATGCCTTTGACTATGCTATTAGTGTAGTTCGTACTCAACAGGGGCATCCAGTGGCTTACCATAGTGAGACACTTTCAGTCACAATCCAAAAAGATCCCACCTATGACAAAGAAAGGTATTCCATTGTGCAGGCATGCCGTCAATGGAAGCATTACATTATGGGGAAGGAAGTGGTCATCCACACTGACCACCGACCCCTCTAGTTCATACATACATAAGGGAAGTTGCAGAATGATCACCATCAGAAATGGTCCACATACCTTAAACAATTCCATTTGAACATTAAGTACAAGAAGGGCAACACCAATAATGTTGCAGACTTCCTTAATCGACCACTAGTCATGGCGTTGATCACTATGCTCGACTCATGTGGGCACGAGAATTCAGGGTGGCTGCATGTTTACAAGAGTGATCCAGAATTCAGAAACACATACCAAACACTCTTGGAAGGTGAGAAAGTTCCAAATTTTCACCTCCAGGATGCACTGTTATGCCACCTAAGACACATCTGTGTTCCTTCAAGCGAGCATGCCAAGATGATTTAGGAGGTGCACTACACTCGAGTCATTGGACATTCCAAAGTAGAGAAAATAGTGGCAGTACTACAAAAGTATTTTTATTGGCTGAACCTTCGTTAGGATATTGGGAGGTACATTAAATCCTGCAGTACCTATGACATTTCCAAACCAACCATCAAGAAGCAAGGCCTATATACTCCTATTCCTACTCCCAGTCAACCTTGGGAATCCATCTCCATAGATTACATGTTGGGCCTTCCTTCTACTAAGCATGGAAACAATTTTGTTTTTCATGGTCGTCAACAAATTTTCTAAGATGGCCATTATGTCGATCTGCAAGAAGAGTATCACAATAGAGGCCACTACTAAGCTCTTCTTTGAACAAGTATGGGTACACTTTGGGATCCAATAGTCCATTGTCTTAGATCAAGACAACAGATTCCTAAGTGCATTTTGGTCAAGTCTTTGGTCGATGCTGGATACAAAACTCATTAAGTCCACAACTTTCCATCCACAAATTGACATCCAAACAGAGGTTTTCAATAGGATGATCGTACACATTTTGTGCATGTACAACTTGAATCATCCACTCACATGGGATGAAAGCCTCCTCTATGTCCAACACAACTACAAAAAAGCTCTCCACAACTCAACGGGTCACAACCCCTTTCAGGTAGGGCTAGGATTTCAACCATTATGTTCCATTAATGTGACCATACCATTTGCAGCTACTTTGGTAGATTCGGCTCATGTCCAGTCCGAAGCCGTCAGGGCTAACAACTTCATTGAGCACATTCAACACATTCGCTAGTAGGTCCATGATATATTGGATAGACCCAATGCTAAGTACAAGTAGCGCCATGATCAACAATGGGTGCTGCATAAGTTCTAGGTGGGTAACAAAGTTTGGATACATTTGTAGAAGGGGCGCCTCACTGGAGCCCACTATAAGCTTCACCCACTCTGATATCGGCCATTTACCATCACCAAGGTTGTAGGGGAAAATTCCTTCGAGCTAAACATTCCACCGTTGGTCTACAACCATTTTTCAATGTAGACCACCTTCGACCATGTTAACACCCAGGTTGTCCTCTTTGACTCCCAAGAGGATACGGCCGGGGTAACCACTAACCAACTTTGGGCTGC
>APFE030863650.1:56510-139195 GCA_000404065.3 Pinus taeda | reverse complement strand
TAAGACTTGTGCTACCTGGGGAGGGAGGTTAGTTAGGAAGATTTTACACATGAGGAACAGGGGAGTTAGTCATGCTCCAGTGCTTTTCTCTCTGAAGATATTTCAGCAACTTTGACCTTGGAAGATACACTATTTCTGCAACCCCAGCTACCTACCCAACCAGATTTCCTAGCATTTTTTGTTCCTTCTTGGAGGGTGCACTTAGACTTGCAAACCCTTTGAATGCCTTTTCCTTTCATTGGCTTTTCTTTCATTTCCTATCTAATGCAACCCTTATTCCTTCCAAGGTCCCAGATTAGACAGTTGGGAACCTTTGTTTCTCTACCTATCTACTGATCTGCCAAGATTAAACAGTTTGGACAGATTGCATTCTCTATTCTACAACAAGTAAATTGAAAACATGGCATGATCCAGATTAGACTGTTGGACCATCCATCAAAAGTAAGTTCATGTAGAAACTGAGACAGGCATTAGTCCTTTCTGAGGAAATATGTGATCTTTGTATCATCAAAGCAGAGCATATTTGGACCTTTGATCTCCAATCATGAAATATGAAACCTATTGGTATAGGTATCTAACAGACCATACTTTCCACCATTGTTGGACACATCTGATATTGCATAACAACTCACACCAACAAAGCTAAACCCAGAATGTATGGAACATGCCACAAATGGTTGACTGATGGACATATAGATCAATAACACTTGGCAGTAGAAGATCCAAATATATCGGTTTGTCAAATCTGACCAACTCCTACACCAAGGAAAGTTCAGGAAAAGTTTCCTCATCTCATGGAGGCACTCAACATAATGGGGACTATTGCTTCCAAAGGGGGGGAGGACTAATCCAGGTGGATATTGCTAGCCAACTGCCTATTCCACTTGGACCCCCAAAACTATCTCTTTCTTTTTTCTAGTTTCCTTAATTGTAGCACAATTTACTATTTTTGGCAATTTTTCGGTCTTGAACTTCCGGAGCCATTTTGAGGCCCTAAATGACGTTTTTTTGGGAAAATCAGGAAAACATGGGGCTTATTTTGTTGTTTGAATTCAAAATTTGTATTCCTTAGATATATATTTCTAACAAGGCATTGTGCACGTTAAAAGGAGATCATATGCCAATGTTATGGCCCAAGCAATTTGATGTACCAATTTACCCAAACGAGGCCCATGGTTTTGGCGCTTCATCTCCTAGGGTTCATTTTTTGGATGTTTAGGCTTTTCCATTATTTCTCAATAATAAATACACCTTTGAGTATCATTTTAACATATTTCAGAGGCATGTAGCCACCACATCTCTTCTTAGAGATAAGCTACCATCACCCGAGCTAGTTTATTTCCATTCCGTTTGTAAGCATATTTTAGTATTTGATATTAATGAGATGAAGTTTTACTTATGCTGCATCTTTGTATTTATGGTTATATTTGTGATTTGTTTCATTCCTATTTAAGTTTGGATCAACAACAAAGTGTACAATAACTGGTAGAATAAAGAAAAAAATATCAAAATACATGCTAAGTATTCCCTTATCACCCACAAAAAATGTAATACTCCCATTAAGACTGTCTCGATACACCCTGTGTTAGTTTTAAAATTGGAACTGGTCTTGGGGTGACCTCGAATATGCACATTAGGAGAATTTTAAGGTCTTAAATGGGCCTCCTAAGGAAATTGTAAAATAATAGTGGAAATAATAAAATAAGGTTAGATTACATTATCAAATTTTAGAGGGAAAAAAGAAAAAACTACTTTTTCAACTCATATTTTCAACTTATCTTCCTATGGGTTTACTCCAATTTTGAGTGGGAACACTCATTGGATGCAAAATTTGATTCCTCATCCAAGGAGTACCATGTTGTATACTTTCGATGGGCCCTGCTACATGAAAAATGAGAAATACATGAAAAACGTTAATGCAATCATGTTTTTCCATATATTTCTCATTTTTCATGTAGCAGAGCCCATTGAAAGTATGCAACATGGGTACTCCTTGGACGAATAATTAAATTTTACATCCAACGAGTACTCCCGCTCAAAATTTGAGTAAAACCTTAGGGAGATAAGTTGAAAATACAAGTTGAAAAAGTAGTTTTATTATTTTATTATTTTTTAATCTTTTTACTATTTTACCCGAAAAATGGTGAATCATCCCCCATGGTTGACATCATCGTATTGAATCCTAATTGTTCTTATAAATTTTATTTTGGCTGTACATTTTTCTTAGGAGGCCCATTTTTGACCTCAAAATTTCTCTCATCGAAATTCCTTGTAGATTCAAAACTACTAATGTAATTTACTAAAACAAAAGACTTGAATCTACTCTACTCATCAATGGAAAGAAAATTTAATCGATCAAGAAATCACAAGATAAACATGAGACAAGATTCAATCACATATGCTTAGAGATTTATCTAGGGGAAGCAAAAATAAAAACCCTTCCTATTTTTATATCGCATTTGATCAGAAAATAGAGACGAAATACAATGCTTGTTTAACCCAAACAATTTGTGCACAAGTGTAATCTATCTCACTGCCTCACAAGCTGACTCTGGCCAATACTTAGCCTATTATGCTGCCTTGCAAGCTCCTATTTCCTTGCATTATTTCTCAAGGAATTAGCCCCTTATTAAATAGGAAATTCCCCATCCAAAATTGTGCAATCCCTATAGGCCCTTCTCTGACTGCATGCACCACCTGTACAACTCAAAAAATTGTACAAATCATAGTACAGTTCCCTTGAAATCCAATCTCAACTGAGTAACTCGAATTTCATGCATGCATGAGTTAATATTGTTGATATATCGACTAATTGGTTGAGCAGTGAAGTTGCATCCTACTGCTAGACCTCCTACTAGTTCCTCCAATAGTTGGAGCTAGTTTAACTAACATTAACTCAGTTTAAATGAATTAAATTATTAAAACTCAAATTAAACTCAACCTAGGCTCCTAAAATTAGGAATCACTGTACACAACTCAAGTTAGACCCTCAACTCAAATTAAATGGGCTAACTAAGTGAAATTAACTTAGCTAACTCATTCTTGTTGTCTTGTGAAGTGGAATTACAATTTTCTGCTAATTTAATTCAAAGGAAAATTAAATCAGGATTTTCTTATTGCCATTTTCAACAGAATAATGGAATCTTAAACATGGTTGGCCCCCCTTTGTCTTTGAAGTCTTTTGACCATCTGCATTGAAAAACAAACTGCTTCACGGATGGGATAGTCCATAAGCATCCATAGCCACCGCTCTTAGTAAATTGTGGTTTGAAAAACCCTTATCCTAAGGCATCGAGAGAACCAGGGATGTATCCAAGCAAGACGATGGCACCAAGCTAATCACTGTAGCACAACAAAACCCTAGCAAACTGTGTCATCATTTTTCCACCCAATAAAGTGTCCCTATCATCCTTAATTATGTTAGCAAGTTCATTACTATAGAGATTGAGAAATACCAAGATCATAAGTATGAGAACATATGATAAAATAGAGATAATAAATTCAATTACAATTTAGATAATATAACTTTTCCATCACATAAATAAGTTATTTAATGGTCACAATTATAAATATTTTTTACTTATAATTTTAGTTCAAATTTATGGAAAAAACCACAAAGTCATCTAAATGTTTTTATATGAGGAGTTATAATGGATTATGTTGTAATACTTATTACATTAAAATTCAAAAGAATATGTAGTCTATAACATAGATGGAGGTGTCTCATCTCATAAAAGTTGTATATGTCAACCATTAAAAATAACTACAAATTCTTTAAAGTTTTTCTATTGAATATTTGTCAATAAAAAAATTTAATACGTAATAAATTAAAATATAAAAAAACATGTCGTATTAACCTCATCCAAGAATAAATAGGATCCTTGGCCCCAGGAAGTTAGATCAATTGGCGATAGAGTGTATTATTAAGTCACTCCTTGCAAAGTCCCTAGATTTAGCCCCCGTGTCATTCATGGGGAGGGGTGTGTGGTATACCTAGAGGTTATAATGGTAGTGATTGGAATCAACACAATGTCATGTGAGTATGAGCCTAGAATAGTTGGAGATTCATCTAGACCAAAAAAATAAAAAGGGAAAAAAAAGAAAAAAAGAAAAAATAGGATCCCTTATTGGGCCATGACAAGTACACCCACAATGAAAGCATTGATGTGAAACAACTAGGGAGGAACTGGAATGGTCAACTTGGCCATATGTTCTACATGATCCAGAATTGGTGTGGCTTGAAAGTCCTACATTTGATGGTCTAACATCATCACGTAATTCTTCTCTATGAGAAGTTACCGAAACATGCTATGCTAAGCTAGATTATGTGTTAAGGATTATATCACAATACTAGTGATTGAAATCCTATTTTCAAGTTGAAGTGGCTTGAGGGAATTAGGCATATAATAGAGAAAAGTTACGAAAACATGCTATGCTAAGCTAGATTATGTGTTAAGGATTATATCATAGTACTAGTGATTGAAATCCTATTTTCAAGTTGAAGTGGCTTGAAGGAATTAAGCATATACCTAAAAGCATGTGGCTTTTTTTGTCAACTTAAAGTGGCTTGATGAAATTACACATATACCATGTACATAGATATTTTAATAAATTATTCATAAATGTTGCTTAATTTTGAGCACAATTAAAACTAATTTTTAAACTTTACTTGTATCAAAATAAACAATTTTTTTTTTCTCAAGCAAGTGTGGATCCTTTTATTTCATAAAACCGAAAAAATAGTGTACAATTTTACATGCATGGAGACCAGGACATCTAGGTCAAAATATTATAGTATTACAAAGAAACCCAGACCTATGGAAAAACAAACACAAATGCAACTTGGCTCCTGGAAAGCCCATGAACTTTCCAGAATCACCGCTTTTGGAAAAGCCCAGTGCATCTAAACCGTCCAAGAAAAAGCATTAATATCGACGTCCGAGGAGGACATTGCTCCGTAAAAAAGGACCGAAGTATAGTGGTCCTTCCCCCCAAGTTTCCAGAGACGACACAATCATTGATCTCCGTTGACTAAATCCAATGGCTGGTGTTGATATCCCACGGGACAAGAAGGGCCAAAGTTAGTGAGCGGGGAAGAGCAATTTTCGGGGCCCTCTCCCTGTCACGTGTTGGAGGGTGAGTGGAATTGCTACATAATTACCAAAACCGCTTCCCCAAAGAAAGCTGTGCGATCAGCCCTAAACCGCCTGGGGGGCAGTAAGCCATGCTGAACCTCCAAATTCTTAAAAGACCGACCGCCGGAGAAATCAGGGCTCTCCCTGCGATTGGGGATCTCCCTAGCCTGGACCTGGAACACTGAATAGTTGAGGGGCTTGTCACTGAAAGAAGATCCGAGGGACTCATTTTGTTCCCCACGATCAACCGAGAGCTTCCTCTCGTTCACTTTGGGAATATGAGCGACCAGACTATGTATCTGCCATGCCACAGAGCCATCAATTCGATAAGGATGACACATGCAGATGTTGAATGCAAAGGCTAAGTCAATTTGATCCCTGGTCCAAGGCTCTGTCTTTAAACTCCAATTTATCAATGTCTTCCTGTTCCTGTACAATCGCCTTTAACCTGCTCTGAGGCAGGTCATGCCAATTAGATGCCACTCTAATCTCTGTGTTGATAACACCTTGGTTGGCAAGCAAATCAACCAATTTGTTTGCTGACCTGCGAACATGATTAAAGCCAATTGTATGGAGGCTTTGAAGGTGGTGTTGAATCCATTGAAATCCCTGAATTAGTCTCCAATTTTTCGAGACTTTTTCTGGCTTAGAACCCCCGGTGATTTTCTTGACTGAATTGATAATGAGTTCAAAGTCAGCCTCCAATATCACATTTTGCTTGTTTTCCTGACTCAAGAACTCCAAACATTGCTCCATAGCCATTAATTGCACCAGGTTATTAGTAGCCTGTCCCAGATGGCAGTGGAATATGAAGAGGACACTACCATTCTCATCTCTAAGAACCCCTCCATAACCCGTTGTACCCAGGTTGCCTTTTGAAGCTCCATCTATGTTGTATTTTAGATAACCCTTTGGAGGAGGATGCCAGAAATCCTTAGCATCCCTCAGGGAGGTTAGATTTCTATCCAAACCCTGAGGAGAGATGCCTTGCAGGTCCAGTTCACAGATAATTCTCAGGTCAATGGTCGAAGGAGGGTTCTTGGGGAGGTTTCGCACAATGGTGCTAACCGTTTCCTTGAGTTATTTTAAGATCATCTCAAAAATGTATTGGGAGGTTCTCTTTGCTTCTTTGAAGATTCGGTTGTTCCTCTCTTTCCAAACATTCCAAACAATGAAGCTCGGAAAGAGGGCCCAAGCTGTGGCTAGAACTTCATTGTCTGAAAAATATTTTCTCTAGTTGGTCAGGGTGTTGCAGCTGTTGTTTTTGTCCCTATCTGTCTGATGGAAAATCAACGCAAAAGAGTCCCACAGACTAGAGCAAAACATACAACTGTTGAGAAGGTGCTCCATGGTTTCCTCATGCTTTTCACAAAGCTGGCATCTGGAAGGGCCCAGAATGCCCCTCTTCCTAATGTTGTCCCAGGTCAGAATTTTCCTGTGCTGAACGAGCCACATGAAAAGTTTAATCTTCATCCAGCCCTAGTGTCTCCAAAGGTTAAGCCAGGTTTTGTCTGGAAATTGAGAATTAAGGTCAAGGAGAATGAGCTTTGCTTCCTTGAGGTTAAAAACCCCCTCATTATTTTTTCCCCATCTCAGTTGATTATGGCCCTCAGATTTCAGAATCTGCCTCTGATCTAAATTTTCCTTAAGAGTATCTGCTTTAGCCTTCAGGGTGTTGTTATCCCTAAAATAAAAATTCCTCCATATTCTCCATTTATCATTGTTATTGGTTTGCTCCCAAAAGTTTTTCACCTTAGAAAGTATGTTGCTATCAGTGATTTCCTTGAAATCCCTTAGGTCTTCATTTAATAATATAGGTTCTTGTTGCCATCTGTCCTCCCAGAACAGGCTGAGATTTCCTTCTCTGATTTCCCAGAAGCTGTTTCCTTGGACCAAACCCCGGTTATCCCAGGCTTTGTTCCAAATGTGCGAGCCCTTTCTGTGACCTGAAATTCTTATTAGATCATGGTTATGCCAGGTGCTAGCATATTTTTCTTTCCAAATGGTTGCCCGCTGTGTCTCTGTCTCTTTAACCCAACGCCACCATAATTTGGCACCTAGAACCTTGCTGAGTAAGTCAGGATCATCCAAACCTAGCCCCCCAAAGCACTTAGGTTTGGATATCTTGTCCCAAGCAACCAAGGCCCATTTCTTACAATCCTCCTCCTTGCCCCAGAGGAAGTCTCTTTGGATGGATTTGAGCTGATGAATTACACTTTGAGGAGCTGGTAGAACAGACAACATAAAGACAGGGATGGATTGAAGGATAGCTTTGGTTAGCACTAACCTACTAGCCAAATTTAGAGATCTATAGGTCCATTTCTTGACTTTGTCTTGTAATTTGTTAATAACAGGTTCCCATATGCTCTTGTGTAAGGGTTTGGCAGTGAGGGGAACTCCCAAATATTTTGAGGGGAGAACCTCTATTTGGAAGCCCAGAATTATGGCAATATTTCTTTGAATAACAATGTGAGTATTAAAGAATTTGTTTTTTAATTTAGAGAGATTTACCTCCAAACTTGAAGCCATGGCAAAGTCTTTCAGGATTTGCTTATAGGCAAGAGCTTCCTTGACCGTGGGGATCCCTTGTAGCATAGTATCATCCACAAATTGTTGATGTGTTAAAGCACTCCCCTCTTCAGAAAGTTGGAGACCTTTGACTGAACCCATTTCCTTGGCCTGTCTGATCTTACTCCCCAGCCCTTCCATCATGATTATAAAAAGAAAAGGAGAGAGTGGATCCCCCTGCCTTAAGCCCCTTGAAGGAGTGAAAGTCTCCGAGGGTGAACCATTAACCAGGATTGAAAAACTGGGTGAAGTGACTAGGGCCATAACCCATCTGATCCAATTATGATCAAACCCAAAAGCAATAAGAACTCTTCTGATATATGTCTAGTTTAGCTTATCATAGGCTTTGGCTATGTCCAGTTGCATGATCATGCCAACTTTCTTATTGTTTTTCAACGAGTGAACCACCTCATGAGCTTGAATGATATTATAGAGGATTTGTCTGCCTTCTACGTATCTTGACTGTTCTGCTGCCACCAGGGTAGGAAGAAGGGGTTTGAGTCTATTGGCAACCACTTTGGAGATAATTTTGTAGACAACATTGCACAAGGCAATGGGTCTGAATCTATCAGGAGTTAGGGCTACATCCTATTTAGGGATCAGGGTGATAAAGGTGGTGTTTAGCGCTTTCAGGATACTTTTATCCCTCCTTGAGTCCCCCACCATGCTCAGAACGTCCTATTTTACTATATTCCAGCTGGCTTTGAAGAAGTCTACATTGAACCCATATGGACCTGGTGCCTTGCCATTTTGCATCTCTTTAAGGACCTCCTTGACCTCCTCTTCCGACACTGGTCTATTGAGGTTGAAATTGTCTTCTTTGGATACTAGCTTAGGTATATGCCTAGTAATCTCCCTGATAGATTGATCTCTGTTAGTGCAAGTTTCCTGAGCAATGTCTCGAAAGTGCTGAACTAGTTCTGCTTCTATTTCTTCATGTGTGCTGAGCATGTTACCTTTCTTGTCCTTAATAGTAGAAATCCTGTTGTGAGCTCTGTTCACCAAAGTGGTTTTGTGGAAGAATCCAGTGTTGCGATCTCCTTCTTTTAGCCATTGCACTCTAGATTTTTGCCTCCAAAAAATTTCCTCTTGCTTACATAAGTTTTCCCAATCTTGGTGATATTTAGTTGCCAAATCATTCTGATCCTTATCAAAACCCTCTGTAATCAAGGTTTGGTTGAGTTTATGCATTTTCCCTTCCACGATTTCTTTTTCTTCAGAAATGTTGCCATATTCCTTCTTATTCCACTCCTTGAGCTGGAGTTTAATGTGTTTGAGTCTCTTTTGAAGCAGGAACATTCTAGTGCCTTGAATATCCAAATCTTCAGCCCACCAGATAGTAATGTTGTTATAGAAGTCTGGGTGGGAGAGCCAGATATTTTCAAATCTGAAAGGTCTGTTGTTGGGTTTGCTAATGCCCTGAATGTCCAGTTGAACCAGCTAGTGATCCGAGCCTCCAAAGGGGAGAGCACTCGCAACTATGTCCTTGTCCTTGATCATAAGATCTTCTGAAATTATAAATCTGTCCAGTTTGGATGCCACTTGAGACTCTCCTCCTCTTTTATTGTTCCAAGTAAAGGTACCATTATTCATGGCAATATCCACGAGCTTCATACTATCTATGAAGGTTTGAAAAGCACAAGCATCTTTGGTTAGAATTCTGGTTCCTCCTTTTTTTTCCGACAACGTTTTTATCATATTGAAATCCCCCCCAAGGATCCAGGGGATTTTTGCATGACGTTCCCTGAGCTTCTTTAGTGAATCAAGAAACAAGAGTTTGCCCTCCATCCTTTGGGGGTCGTACACATTCGTAACCAAGTACGTTTTCTTATCTCCCACTGGCTGAATGACCACTGAAAGATAATTTCTAGATGCTTCTTCATCTATCATGTCAATCTTTTGGGGGTTCCAAAGCGTGAGAATAACTCCAGCAGTATTCTCTGCTTTGACCTCCAAAAACTCAAATCTATTGAGCCATTTACCGTGAATCTCTTTTATTTTTTGAATGGAACATTTGGTTTCCTGAATGAAGATCACATTCGGGGCCACTTGTTTCATTCTGTTACTTAATAATCTTTGTATTCTTTTACTGCCTAGACCTCTTATATTCTAAGAAGTAAACTTCATTGTCAAATATTTTTAAAGGAGTAGCTGGATAGGTCTTTCATCTTACCTAAATCTATCATTAGCTTCCAACATTCCATTAACAGATCGTTCTATTTTTCCGACCTCTTTTCTTCCTTGGGATTCTTGGTGCTAATCCTGGTGTGGATTTCATATTTTTCACTCCTTCGTTACCTTGTTTTTCATTCTTCTTTAGCTTTTCAGATCCTTTGTTCTGAGTCTTCTAGATGAACAACTGTTGTACTCTATGGAACTCCTTTTGAGGTAACGAATCCACTCCCTCTTTGGTTCCTTGTTCCAAGAAGCCTTCCAGATCAAGATTCTCTTTCTCCAAAATTTCTTGTAGTTCGTAATCCTCCATCTCCATGTCACTCTGAGCTATTTCCTGATCCATTTCTTGTTCTACATCACTCATGGTGGCTTCTTTCTGGTACTCATCATTTTGTGTTTGTACTGGGTCTTTCCCTTCCTCCTTTTCTGCAGAACTCCCTTCCATTTCTTGTTCTTCTCTAGTGTTCTCTTCCTCTTCCTAAAGCCCCTGGAAATTGTTTTTCTTCTTACTGTTGATTCCTCGAACCTCTCTTGCTTCCTTTACTTTGGTTAACCACTTTGTAGAAGCTATCTACTTCTTTCACTGTATTGCTTCTGCTTTTGTTTGTTTCCTTGTTGAGTGGACAATCTCTAAAAAGATGTCCATGTTCATGGCATTTGCGACATCTGAATGGAATGTGCTCATAATCTACTGTTTGTACCCATTCTTCATCAAGAACTTCTAAAATTATCTCCTCTGGAAGAGCTCCTGATAGGTCCATTTCCACACAAATTCTGGCAAAGGAAGTATATTTTCCCCTTCTAGTGGCTTCAAAGGCTTTAACATATCATCCTAGTTTATTGCCTATGGCCTTTAACGATTCATTTTGCCAGTAATCTAGAGGTAGAGAGTAGAGTCTTACCCAAACCAGAACTGAAGTGAAAGTCTCCTTTTTTGGTACAAAGTTCATAACCCAAGGTCTCATGTAGAGCCCTGCAGCAGCATAGAAGTAGGGCCCTCCTTCAAATATTTTGTCCTTGTCTTCAATATTTGTGAATACCACCGTAAAGAAATCCTTAGACCCAAGGCAAAGATATATGCTTCCTTTAGGTTTCCAGTGGTATCTGATCCATGATTGTAGAGCTTTTTCAGTGGGCCATAGTCCCATGAACTTGCAGATGATGGCATATGTCCCCATATGTTCCCTGTACGCCTGCAACTCTGGATTATTTAAAATCACCCTGGGAGTTATATTTGTTTTGGGTTTGCAGGGTCCCTTGTGCTTCTTGTCTTTAGCTTCCTGTTGTTTGTCCTCTGCCTCCTTGCATTTTGTGCTATACTGATCCTTTTTTGTGGGTTCTTCTGACCCCGCTTCCGTGCTCTTCTTTTCTTCCACCCCTGTCTCGCTAACATCTTCTAGAGGCTTTTTCCCCCTGTTGGCCAGGGCCTCCTTGTAGGAGGGAGTGGAGCCCCCTCCTCTTCCACCCTTCATAGGTTTTCAAAAAACCTCTGCACTTGTTGAACTACGATCGCTCTTCCCTCCTCCCTCTCCGAACCCCAACTCTCAATTTTACAATTATCCCAATTTTTTATCAAATAAACTATATTATAAATTAAATAGCTAAATAAAAAATTAAAATTTATTATTTTAAAATATTCATTTATATTTAAAATAAAATTTTAGCTTTTTAGTTTACATCCAAACACAAAGACAAAGAAAAATAAAATCATATGCCGCAATTTAAGGACAAAATTCATTTATTAAAAAAATACAGCATACGAGAGTTTTGAAATAAGAAATGGATGGGAATTAATTTTTTTATATTAAAATTGATGGAAATAATGGATGGAAAAGAGACAAGTAAGAAAATATGCTGTTAAATAATATTTAAATAATAATAAATTAAAAGTAATTCAAATATAAGAGAAAAGAAAAGTGAGCATGGAAAATTTAGACTTTATTGTTATTTAAATAAAAATTAAATGAATAAAAAATTCAGAATAAATGAAAAAGTAAAAGGAAAATAAAGTGGAATAATAAGAAAATAATATTTAAATAATAAAAATTATAGAAGAAAATAAAGATAAGATACGAAAAAGTTCATAAAAAGAAAAAACATAAAATATTATAAGAAAACTCGAAAAGGTAAGGGTGGAAGGTTAAGGTAAAAAAATACACAAAATAAAAATGACTTTTTATGAGTTTGGATTTTTGATATTTGTTAAAATCATTTTTGATATTTGTTAAAATCAATATTTTGTGTTGATCAAATTTTTCTATTTTTGTAATGTTAATTGAATTATCAATTAATTCACAACACATTATACAGTAGAAGTAAATATGTATAGTAAACTATGAACAACACTTAATCATAAAAAACATGTGAATTATAAGAATGAAATACATTATCAACACATTAATATATAGGGACACTATATATTAGGTGGAAAACATCATCAATTAGGAAAAACTATTATTGTTGTTGTTTTTGTCTTTTTCTTATTATTATAAATAAAACTTTCTTTTACATCTTGCACCAGTGCAAACTCTTACTAGTGCACAAGCTCTTACTTGTTGGAGGATACCACCTCCTCTTGTTTCTCAAACTACCACTAGAAGGAAGCTACCACTCCCTAATCAAGTTTACTGGCCACCACCGGAAGGAAGCTACCACTCGCTTACTAAGGGCTCCAACTCTCAAATCCTCTATGGAAGGTGTTTCATAATCTTTCACATTGGAACCACCTAACTCAAATACAAATATTGTAGATCACATTTCATTGAATTTTCAAATTAGACCCACATATATCTTTTAGCTCAATCTCAGTAACTGAATACAAAACAAATCCTCTCTTCAATAATCAATCTTCTCACCGCAACAATTCTTAATTCTGTTATGGACTCTAACTCAATAGAACAATGATCTCACCCTCAACCACTCAATACAAGAACTCTATGCAACTCAACAAATTTTTCCTTATGTAATAATCTCTTAGCAATCGGCCATTACAATGCAAACTCCTAAGAACATAATCCAATTACATCTGCTTAGCAAAATATCAAAAAATCTTCCCTCAATAGAAAAATGCCATACTCCAATGAAATTTTTTGGTAAGCAACTCTAATACATCCAAACCACAAAAACCTTGAAATCTGTTCACTGCATTGTAACAAAATGCATCCAATAACCCTAAACTTTGTTCACATTCTAAAATGATAGATCAACCAAAAAACACTGTAGGGCTCCTAAAACGATCAATGGTGCTATGAAAATGAACTTGTTTATTGCAATAAATAACGTGAATTTACTACCAAATTATCATAGAGAAACACCTTGCGCTCTTAGCATAGACCATAAAATTATCAAGCACAACAATACTCAGCTAATACCTTAATACATCTCAATCAACCAGATATGTAATCATACAGCATACTAATCAAACCCTCACAACAACAATACTCAACAAAAATCTCTCCGTTCAATATTCAACAACATGTATAAGTCCCTGCAACACAAATATGTTAGACATATAAGAACTGATCATAGGCAACAAACAATAACTTTGTCTTGCGGCCTTTGCACGAAAACTTTGTGATACATATGAATATGTTGTCCATATGATTCAAAAAAGTTTATAATAGGTGAGTGTTGTATCCATACACCGTATTTTTGTCATTCAATCAATAATTCAACTCTTTGTCAATTTCTTTATTGCACATGAACACTGCAGGCATAAAAATATTCTAACAAGCCTATAAGGAGGCTCCATTCACACACTCATTCTGCTATGTACTACGCTTTTACTAGTAGATCTACCATAACTTTGCCAAAATAAGTGCTTAATACAACAATAGTAGGGCAAGAAAATAAGGTCAACAATGTATATATTGAGAAAGATCATTCAACCATTAATCTCTGCAAAGAACTCATGGTATTCTTTGTAGAATTATATTAGGCACAAACCTCTATTGCTGTGAGCCCAACTCTACTACACATGGTTATCAATAGTATAAGTCACATTTTCTCTTACTTAAGAAACATATCTATGCAAAGCCTTTCATTCATTATGTTGTTCTAGATCAATATTACTGCACAAACTCAAAAAAATGAATTTACCAATGCACTCATTTAGTGGATAACTTAGATCTATGCATAGATTCCTGCAAAAGAAACTTAGGAAAAAAATATTCTAGTGCATACTTCTACAAGGAACCTTTGTGAGATTTGAATGGTGTGAAAGGACCTCCAACCATTAATGTTTACAAAAAAATCCAGAAGAGTTTAACAATATTCATTCCATCAAGATCAAGGAATTAGTTTATACCAAAACCACACATTGTATAATCAAATCTGGTCCTTAGTAGAGCATTCAACATTTGTAAATTTATTGCATAGCTAGCAGATACATTCACCCTTCATCGTGCCTGCAATAAACAAATCAAAATGTGGAAAATCTACCAATGCATTGTCAACTTGATCTTAGACACTCAATTAAATCCACACTTTCACCAACTCGTATGGGTCCATGTAATACAACAAATCTCTATCAGATGAACATCATTCCATACCCTTTTTTGACCCTTGTGCTCTGGTGCAGAACATAACTCATGAAGAATACACAGATAGCTGATCAAACTCCTTGGGTATGTATGACCATTTTCTTTAAGATTACCATGGGAAAACCCAAGGATTGTTGATGGTAATATTGACTGTATCCAATAAACATTGAACATCTTCCCACACTTGAAATCCATGGGAAATTCGAAAGTTTTTCCTATGGTATTCTCAATTTCTTCACCTATAGAGTATAATGCGCCCTTTATTCTCAGGAGATCCATTATAATACATGTACCATGCTCTCTAGGGTGCGTTATAACGTGCTAGGTCTACTTACTCAGTCGTGTTACTAGAATCCTCTACCCAAAACTTTATCAAATTGTTCAACACTTCACCATGCATCTCCATACCTTGTCCAACCTTTTCTGCAGACATTGAGACATCACCATAAGGCTCCAACTTGCCAGATACCTTTGCATACTCTTACAACTCTATTGCCAATCACTAAGGGTGTGATATGATCCAGGTTAACATAGTGTGACAAGATCACGATACAGATTCACATCACACTAACCATAATGTCAAAAATATTAATTTGATTCATCTTTTAATAATTTTTTATTTTGTGATATTATTATGATTTATGTCTTTAAACTTTTTATTTTTAGGTTTGGAAATAATTATGTATAAACTTAGATGTTGAATTATGTAGGATGTATTTATTAAGAATTATGATTAAAAAATTAAATTTATAAATATTAAATTTATATGTTTTAATTTAATTTTGATTTTGAATTTGAATTTATTTTTGTGTTTTTAGTTATTAATATTTTGGTGAATAATTGGTATAATATTTTAATGAAAGATTAATAAATTAACCAGCTTTAAATTTAATACTAATATTTATTAATGATATTGATGTAGATTTTTTTGTTAAATGTTGTAAATTTTAAGGTAAAGATTTATATTCACAAGCAATTGGTATTGATTTTTTTTGGTGATACTTATACATTACATTACAATCATTTTAAAGGTTGAAATTATATTACAATTATTCTAAAGGTTGAATTTATATTATTATAGATTCATCTTAATTTCAAATCTACCAAACGTTAAGAATGATCAAATCTTTTAAGATGCAAACATTTTTTTGAGTGAAACACTTGAAGAAAAGTTTGCACTTAGAAAGATTTGATTCATGTGGACCATTGTAGATCTCGAGTAAGATGGATCTATGCTAGTTCTTAATATTATTATCTGTATTCATATAGATTTCAAATCTTTATATATAGATATATTATTATTTTTATTTATTAAATCTTGATAAATATATAAAAAAATATCCGAGTTATTGCGTTCTTCTGGTTCTCTGTGGCTGCGTTCAACTGCGGGCAAGTGTATTAAAGGGTATCTGCAGCTGTGTTCTTTTGGTTCTTTGCGGCTGCATTCTTCTGGTCTCTGCGGCTGCATTCTTGCAGCCGCGTTCTTCTAATCTTTGCGGTTGCGTTACTTTAACAAAGCAGATTAATGTTAGCTCATCTTCCGTCTGCGGCTATTGCTCTGAAGTTTCATCATATTTTTGCTTATCTCTCCGTTAGAGTTCTTTCGGCATATTATCTCTGGGGCTGCATTACTTTAACAAACATCAACATAGGATTATCTCTGCGGCTGCGTTCTTCCGTCTGTGGCTGCGGTTCTTAGATCTGCGTTATTTTTTATATTTTTTATAATCGGCGAAAATAGATCTGTGAGCAAGTCTTCCTTTACGTGGCCATCTCCGGATCTAGTGGTTCATGAAGCAAGTCGGTGATTTATTTTTTCCTGCTGGGTTCTAGATCTAATTTTCTATGGCTAGATTTAGATATAGATCTAATCTTCTTTGCCGCTGGGTTCTAGATCTAATCTTTGGCTAGATATAGATCTAATCTTCTGCCTTATTTCTCTGCGGCTAGGTCTTGGCTTTCTACGGGCAAATATGGCTGCCAGCTTCGCGAAAATAGCTGCTGGCTCAGTTCCGTCCACTTCTGGAGGGCAAGCTCCTGCCCATATTGTCAGTGAAGCCCTAGCTCCCATGGTCGAAGTTGTCTAGGCCTCAATCGATGAGGCTTTGAAGTTTTTCGAAAGTGCCCTAATCTGCCGGTGCAATGGATTTTGGCTGCGGTTGACAACTCTCCACAATTGGATCTCGAAGGTGTGGAAGCCTGTCATTTCTGATGAAATTAGTATCTACCCCTATGCTAAGGGTTTCTTTATAGTAGATTTTTGAAAATCCTGAAAGCAGACAATGTATTCTAGATTCCGGCCCTTGGTTTTGGGAAAACTCAGGCCTATTCATGAAGCCATGGAACCCATCATTCGATCCCTCAACAACAGTCATAACTTCAGCACCAGTTTGGGTGAGATTGCCAAGCCTACCCTTGCATCTCTAGAATCTCTCCTCGCTAAAAGGCATTGAAAATGCAATTGAGAAATTTCACTGCAAGTGCCTAGAAACAACGGAATATGCCAGAACCACCTATGCACGCATCTGTGTGGAAATGGACTTTAGCACCAGATTCTTAGCTGAAATAAACCTAACAAGTAAAGACTATGTGTGGAACCAGAAACTCGATTATGAAAGTGTCCTCTTCAGATGTCGATTCGGCTTTGAGATGGGCCATCTAGCCAAAAATTGCCCAAAGCCTCCCAGAAAAATTATGCTAGAAAAAACCACCACAGATCTACATGGTGGGAAGGAGCACAAAAAGAACACTACACTGTCATCAAAGAAGAATACTTTAGAGAAAACTCTGAATCACAACAAAGAAACAACTCTCAAGATAAGCAGGGAGAAAGCTTCGCCCAACAACAAAAAAGTGAACTCGACAACCCCTCAAAGTTATGGGGATTCAGATACCGCACAAAATAAATCTTCATTTAACAACAAAGCAAATCTCCTAGACCAAACTTCTTCTCCATCTATCTCCAAGAGGATGAACACAATAGATCGTGAAGCTAAGACACCAATGTCCCAAGAACCAGAAGAGATGAAGGAGATGCAAGATACAAGAAGTTGGAAGACTGTAGAGAAAAAAAACGAAATCTACAACATCAATCTCGCCAAGAAAGACGAGGAGCCAGACAATTAAAAACTAAGAAAATTATAGGTCCGATAGACCAATTTGGTCTCAGTGGACGTTAACCACTATCATCATCATCACCATCACATATAATTACATATATATGGTGCATTTTTCTTTAACATGTGTTATAATTTTTGTAATTTAGTTTTTTAATGTGATATGCATTGATGATATATATGGATAGATAGATAGATATATAACTCATAAATTTTTTTAATTGTAAATATTGAATTTTATATGCTTATTAATTAAATTTAAATATGAAGTTATGAATTATAATGATTACTTATTATTTGGATTTATTTTAATGTGATATGTATATTATGATTTTTACTCGGGAAAAAAATAATATTTATAATTTATTAATAAAACCAAATTACAATATAAGAAATTGAATTGAATCCATTACTTAATTTTTATTACTTTTTAATTGATCATACATTATGTTTTATTATTATTATTTCTTCATATAATACATCATTTTATGGCACTATAACATCTCTTTCCTATTAAGCCAACATTTAAATGTTTACACTTATTTATAAACATTACAACTTCTCTTTCATACTGAACTGTAAAACACTTATCAATAAAATTATTAATATAAATATTTTATTAATATCTTAATTTAAAATTTTAATTGAAACTTATATTTTATCATTATTAATTTTTAGCTTAATCTTTTTAAACATTCCACCTTGACATGTAACACTCTCTCTATATATATTTCTAAAAAAATTAGCCAATGCCATGAATACCTTGTTAGATGCTTAATGCAACATTTTGGTTAAAGATCCATGGTTACGAGTAACTTAGCTTGAATTATTAATTTCAATTTTATTCTATGGATATACCATTTAGATTAATGAGTTAATTGTTTGAATATGGATGTTGGGTATTATATATTTGAGGCACTATGCTAAAGCCTTTTGACTCACTTTAACCATGGCAAGTTTATCAAACTGAGACCCACGTTGACTACATATGGTTGATTTAGTTAACGAGCCTCATAAAGTTGTACCTAAATTATACACATTGGTTATGGTTTTGATCTACTTTGACCAAATTGGGTGGATGAGTCTTAGGGATGGTTGAGTTACCTAACAATCCTATGTATATGTTTGTTATGATTTTATTCTTTTTAATTAAAAAGTAATATGGTGGATAAAGTTACGGTGAGAATCGTCGATAAAAAAATCATTTTTATATTATCAACATAGTAATCTAGAGTAAAAAAATTGACTTTACGATTCCCTGGTTTTAAGTAAACCAACAATGAAAGCACGGAACCCAGAAAATGCAGAAGATATAACCATACAACCATTATTGTTAATAGGCTAACCAATCTTACAAAGAAAAAAGTGAAAAAGAGACAGAGAACTTGAGAAAATCATGTCACGGAGGATGGTGAGGAGGAAGCTTGGGAGGAACTGCTGGAAAGTCATATCGCTCATTCATATGAAAGTCAGTGTTCTCTACTCGAGCCTCCAAGTCATGGAGGCAGTCGTTGAGGTGCTGCTGGTTCTGTTGAATGCTCTCGAGCTACTCTAGAGTCTCATTGAGGCTTAATCGAATGTCGTTCATGTATGCCACTAGTTCGTTCCTATGTTCATAATGGTGCTCTTGTAAAACGTCTAGGTTGGCCTGGACTCCTCTCAGTTGTTCAATAATCATTTCCAATGTGGATGGTGCCTCCACTATTCCCGGAGAATGACCACGGGCATGGGCAACCTCACCAACCTGTTCCCGCTGACAAAATCCTTTAAAGCCAAGCTTGTCTCATTGGTTGGGCGTCCGATAGGGCCTTGCTGCCCACCTCCACGACAAGGACGTCCATGCTAACGAGGCATCGTTGTCGGCACCCAAGAATTATTTACATGAATTTCCACCCAGTAAGAATTGACCAACAGAACTTGCATGAACAAATGTGAACCCTGTTGCAACCACCACACGGTGCCTTCACAATCCTGTCCAAGCTGGACCTCCTGCCAAGTCTTAACAATTGTCACCCTTCCATAAACCCAGACTGAATTAACCCCACCAGAAACCCACAACTAGAACAGGGGAGGGCCGACGTCAATTCTCAGACCAAAATCATGCAACAAGAAACCTAACACCATGATAGACATAAAGAGGTAAAGGCTAACCAAATTCATGAAAGTCAGCAGACGACCAGTTCCTCCACCAACTAGATGAATTTTCCCTATGACACAACAGAAACGAGAACCACCATAGACCATGGTTTACCTCAGGAAAATCTGATTCAGAATAATCCCCCATGCAAGAACTTACCCACAGACCATACCACTCACTCAAAAGAATGAGCGACAATGGCTCAATACTAGTCACCTCTGTAAATAGTCGTTCAGAAAAAGACCAAAACCAAGAACACCAAATTACTTGGAGACTGTCAAGTACCTACTTGCCTAGAGCAACCCACCTCCATCGACACCTAGGGTTTTGCCACACACAACCAAACTTATAGCACTAGAGAGAAGAGCTACCTCAAAACGTACTAGTTTCCCAGATAAAAGCAAAAAATCCCACTTGAGAAGCCACGATAGCGATATATGAACCCTTTGCAGAACTCCAGTTATGATATGGCCCTGGAAAGCTCGCTCGATCACCATCGCTCAAGTTTGCCATCTTGCCCTTCAAGTTCATCGCCAAAGATTCGACAGTTGTTGCGCTAAAGCTTCTTCGCATTATAACAAACATAGGCGGGTCTGGATTGTTCAGACCATCGCCATCCTGTCGCATCAACCTGTACTCCATCATAAGATTACCTATCCCATGCCTCATGGGGCAGACCCCGAAGTTATTTTTCCCGCTATTTGGTCACCCCCATCGGGGGATGATTTGTCTTCATCTATTAATTTGTAGAGGGCATCCTTTTTGCTTGGATCTAGATAATTATATTTAAATAAATGTTTTAATTACGTTAATTATTTTTAATAGTTGAAAAATATTTCTAAATGAGACAATTTTATAATTTAAATTAAATAATGAATTAAAATAATAATAATAATAATTTATTTTTAAAGTTATAGTCAAATTAAATATTATTAATAATTTTTTATTTATGGCTTAAATTTAGTAAAATTGACTATTAAAATCTATAAAAATAAATATACCGCATTTCTTCTAAATTTCAACTCATAACTTCGTTAAAAAAAAACACATGACACTTGGACGTCCCCTTGGGGGTATTCCTGTGAGGCATAAACACTCTTATCTTCCATTTTCACTGTTTTTAGTAACTCTTACATTTCTAAATGATATACCTTTCCACATGGCAAAGAATGAAAATAATGTGGTTGCTCGAATGGCATAATTGGAGTTTGTTAACAAGGTTTCCTCAATTTTATCCATGCAGGTTCATCTTTTTCTTCTAGGAGACTTTTATCAAGGAAACCAACCTCATCATTCTCCATAAGCATAATTGCAACATCAAACTAGCTTCATCATTCTCCAGAAGCATAACTGCATCATCAATTAAAAGATGAAGTGTTGGAAATAGGATTTTAGATTTATCATTCTCATTCCCAATTTGGAAAGGGTTGCAAGCCCTGATTCATCTTGGTTGTCTTTCTTGTAGGTTGATGGTCAGGAAAATTAATGCAATTAGTTTCAGAGCCAACAAGTAGCCTCAAATACTTGATTTATCCTTTCATATTCTATCACTGTAGCTCTATGTCCTCTGTAAATATATAAATCAAACAAGATTTATTTTTATATGTGTTTAGAGGAAGAGGAAGAAGAAGAAGATAGATATGTTAAGTTTATTTTTATAATGTGTTTTTTTATAAATCAATAAACAATTTATTATTAAGGCAATGCAAAATAAAGAGATAAGATTCTTTTTAGCATGGCAGTTAGTATTTTAAAGAGATAAGATTATGTTTAGCATGGGAGTTAGTATTTTTTTTAATAAGAGGGAAAGTCATATATAATATATATATATATATTACATGATTTTTTGTTAAATCAAAACCTGAGTTTACATCGTTGCTTATATAATAATTGAGTACAATGAAAATCTTTCAAGATGAGCTATACTTATAATTTCATGATGGTCTTTATTCTCAATATCTATTAGTCATTTTACTATATTAAAGGACACAAGGTCTTTGGAGGTATAGATTTTCCAAAAGACCTGTAGATAATGAAAAAAATTGCACTAATCATATCCACTGTTAAAGAATAATTGCAATGGAAGGAATACTATTTCTCATTAGGACTCCTACATCCAAGTTTATACTTTTATTAGCGAGAACATCTTTCCCATAATTGTTCATTCTCAACACATGAAATGAGCTAATAGTAGATAAAGTTAGTTTCAGATACCTTATTCCATCAATAATTCTTCGCAACTTACAATAATTAGACAAATATCTATGAGCAAGTTGATGGATAACCAATTACGAATCTCCTAACACCATCAAATATTCGATGTTTGCTCTTTTAGCCAATAGTAATCCATATACCTGTGCCACATTATTTGCGTAATTATCTAACCCCACTTGTACTAAATTTCAAATTTTCTATTAAAATTGAGAATAACCCCTCAAACCTACTCATATGAACCTCAAAAATCAATAATTTTTAAAAAACTTAAAAAAAATATAATAAAATGAATAAAAAATAATTAAATCAAAATACATTATAAAAAAAAATAAATATATATAAAAATTCAATGTAATAAATAATTTAATAAAACCAATATTTAAATTTTCATATATAAAAAACAAAATTCTCATTCATCCATGGCATTGAATACGTTAACTATGTGAACAAAACTTTGCTTACTCACCAATCAAGACATAAACAAAGTTTAAAACATAATTCTCAAAGAAGATGTGCCATTTAACCTCACTTGTACTAAATTTCAAATTTTCTATTAGAATTGAGAATAACCCTTCAAACCTAATCTTATGAACCTCAAAAATAAAATAAAAATATGATAGAGTTGGTAAAAAATAATTAAATCAAAATACAATTATAAAAAAATTATTTATATATATATAATATATATATTCAATGTAATAATAATTTATAAAACAATATTTGAAGACGTAATATCTGAACAAATTTCCTTACTCAATCAATCAATGACATAAAACAAAGTTTAAAAATAATTTCACAAAAGATGTGCATTAATATTTACTGCATGCTTTTAGCATCTTGTGTGTGTAGTGGTTACCCAGTTTGATGGCTACAATGTATGGCAACAAATGAGGTTAGGAAGTTGCTTCGTTTTGGCTCAGACCTTTGATATATTATATATATAGGAATATATATATAAAGAGATCTTGATAATTTTATATTTTAAATATTGTTTTGATAATTTTATATTCTTGGCATTGCTTTCAATTATTTGTGCTCCTCCCTATAATAGATTGTTTATCTATTAATTACATTGTAATAGATGTTTATTAAATCTATCCTATATTAATAATTAATTCAAATCCCAAATAACCTAATGTCTCCCGAGACCTATAGTAATACAAATGACATGGAAGTGTCACGTCATAAAAAAATGTTTGGTAAAGTGTGGTCTTTGATGTGAAACTAAATAAATGTTTGGTAAAGTATGATATTTGATGTGAAACCATTTGGTAAAGTACCAAATGTTTGATGTAAAGAGGTAATGAAATATTAAGGTATGTATTAGTTTATCCTTCTTTGATGTTGATATTATGGGTTATTCATAACTTATATATCCACTCAACTCATCTAATCTGAGTGGAGTGTTAAATCTTTTTGCTAATATGTGTGATATGCATTAATTTGGAATTTAATAAAGTGGGGATTTAAAATTAATTGTTATTAAATTAAGTTTTAGTTTAGGATTTGAAATTCATTATTAAAAATATTTTAATTTTAATAAGTATATATATGTTATTATTTAATATGAAGATAATTTCTCAATTTTGGTTAATGTCTTACCATCTTTATTGTTTTTCTCTACTTGAGGGATCATGTAAGGCGATCTACTATCTCTATTTCATTTATTTTGGCAAAAGAGGTATTGTGGCATTCATTCAAGGAAGTGGCATCTAAAAACATGTTAACATGTCTTCGACTCTATGGGAGGATCCCTCACTCACCCACCAACAGTTTCTAGATGATACCATGGGAGTGGGAATTCCAACAATGTAGTGAGCTTGTACCTTTAATAATATTTTGGATTTATTTTCCATAGCCTCAATTATGGATATTAATAGAAGTAAATATCAAGTTTTTTTCCTTAATACTCGTGTGATTGGTCAATGACCTGTGCCACAAGTCCTATGAATCAAAATCAGTAAATTTCCTTCAAAATATTTAGGCACTTCCCTAGTGGAAAACTCTCTCAAATGAAGTTCGTGGGAGCAACTTCTCACCATATTTCATAATAATTTGATGAGTTGGACTTTTCGATCCTTGAATATCGTTGGACGATTAGTACTCCTCAAGGTGGTCCTCTAAACTCTACAGGGATATGTGTGTTTAACAAAGATGGCACCATCATCTATTCTCTAAGAATTTCATAGAATTCATAGATCATTTCTTTAGGGAAGCTCACGCTTAGACAAGAAGTGGCCTTTAGTGGTGTGGGACAAATTATGTGAACCAAATCTTAAGGGATGACTGGAGTTACGAGATCTGTCCATAATGGAAATAATACTGGGTGGAAAGGTTTGGTGGAGGTGGCTAGAATCTTTGGAAACTAATTTAGAGATGCAAGTATGCCCCTTGAACATATCAACAACATTTCATGAGACTGAACACCATGACCCTTGGATCATCAATTTGGACCCTAGAAAAAAATGTATGAGTTTGATACAAAAGCACTCCGTCTGGGAGATTAAAAATGGTTGCACAACTTTGTTGTAGGTTGACTCCTAGTAGCAATTTCCTAAATTGGGGAACCAAATTGAGTAAGAGTGGTTGAGCCAATATATGAAAAGCCAATGTAAAATCAAAACTGCAGATTACTGTATAGAGGAGGAATCAAACCAAAGATGGCATCAATGGAACCCACTAGAGAATTGGCACCCTATACCAGATGGGGTAGTCTGGCAACAATTTTAGAGAAATTTTCAAAATCAGTGAATCCCTATCTCGAATAAAGAGGACATGTTACGATGGGGGTATAAATACAAATGTGTTCTTTTTGTCAGTGAAGCTTATCAATTAGAAGTGGGTCATTAAGACCTGCAATAGGAAGAGGGTATGGTCTAAAATATGGAAACAAAAGGGTTGGCCAAAATTCTCTATTTTTCTTTGGCTTTTATTACATAATAAGCAATTAACTGGGAGAATATCCAAAAACAAAATTTCCAAGGCCCCTTTAAATGCCATCTATGTATTTTACACAGATAATCTAGAGCATTTATTCAGGAATTGCACCTTCTTTGTGGGATTATGCAATAAATTATCTTCCTATTTTATAAGAACTGATAAAGATCCCTTGAATATCTCAAATACTATAGTTAGTTGACGATCTCAAGTATTCTCCAATATGATTCTTAGCGGAATACGAATCCTCTCACCAGAGTTCCTTGTATGGGGGATATGGAAAGAATGCAATCGTAGATGTTTCAAAGGATGGCCTATCCCCTTGGAATCCATATGAAATTATATTGTTAGCAAAATCAAGGAATTGATTCTAACCCTATCTTGGTGCCCTTATGAATGGAAAGCTTCAAGTAGTGAAGCAAGACTCTTGTATGCATGGTTCCCCTCCCCTCCTCTAGGGCTGATGTTGTCTCCTGCTTCCACCCCTCATGCCTCCAACCTTATTGATTGGTTCCCTCCCTTACCCTCTTTCCAAAAGTTGAATTTTGATGCATATTTCAAAGGTAACACAGAGCCAAAGGGATATGGGGGAATAATTCACAACAAACAAGTTTTCCCCTCTTCATTTACTCTGGAAAAATTGGCATAAGTAGTAACAATATTGCAGAACTCATGGGTATTTGTACGAGTCTGGAGTTTTCCAATGCTTAAGGCTTCACTAAGCTCTTGGTGGAAGGTGGCTCACAAATTATCATAAATATGCTTTAGAAGCTCCAAAATGGCACCCATATTTACAAGATTTATTCAATTTGAATATTAGAGTCCTTCCTAGAACATGTTTCCTCCCTTATCTCTTTTATTCTTGCTCTAATTCATATGCATTTTTGGTGAAATGGTAACAAAATTGTTGATTTACTAGCAAACTATGGATGTTTAGAATCATCTCGATAGTTGGCATCCACTTGGAACATCATGCTTGACTCACCTCTGAAGGTCGCTTGTTGGTAGTTGACACAAAAGGATTTTTTAGCCTTGGATAGGCTTACTATCGAGGATGGGTAGGAAAATTTTCTTCCACACCCCTTGCCTAATGTATAGGGGGACAATGTTAAATGTTGCAATGGGATAAAACATCATGCAAAGAATTATGATGGCACGAAAATGATGATGGAAAGAGCGTGATCTATTCAAGCAGTTCATCCATGTGATGGCAGCAATTTTTAATACCTCGCTTAGGCTCTTAAATATGTGGATATGTAACATAGGCACCTCGATTGCAGGTAGTGTGAAATGAATGGTGGAGAAGAAGTCTATAACGCAAGAGACAAGGGTGGAGAAACCGGGCGCAAGTAGAAAACATGAAATGATTTTCAATGTAGTGCAATTAAGCCCCCAGCTAGAAATCCATCAAGATGTGAATGTCATTTTACTTTAGGCCTTGTGACATAGGCTACAAACTAGTAACAATGTGTTTTTTTATGATTTTTTTTGTATCAGTTGATTTGGATCATTTTGTAGGGTGGTCAGTGTGGTGTCTAGGTGGGGGCGACAATCTAAGTTGTTTCCTTTTTTCTCTCCTCTCCCTATTATTTCGGTGAGTCTTTCCATTTATCCTTCTTAGTAACCCTATCTCTCATTCATCACTTATCTTCACATTTAGTGGTCCTTCGTTTCATCCCCTCTAATGGTGTTTCTTCCATTCCTCTATCTCATCCCTTTGGTTATGTAAGGGTTGTTTCCTTGCTAGTATTTTGTGAGCTCGCTAATTGGTTTCTAAAGTAGGGGGGGGGAATTGGTGCTTAGGGGGTTTTATTGCTGCACTTTCCTCTCTTGTACTTTTGGTTTCCCTGCAGTCCCTACTAGTTGTCCTGTTGATCCTTGAATCCTTTCTTCCTAAAAATGTTATAATGGGGTTCCCCTTGCTCCATTGTACACCTGGGTATAGCTTGGTCATTGTTTGAATTCTTATATTTTGATAGTTTTCACCCCATGCCACACCAATGAGCATGTGCTAGAAGATGAACTGCTCACTACCAAGAGTGAGCCCACAAAGGTCATACTATTATGCACCATAAACTAGATGAATTTTCCACATGATACTAGTATCTAACGTCAACAAATGTACACGAAGAACTCACCTAGGATGAGGGGGAAGCATCCTCTTAAAGGATTTACCTTTTGGATAAATAGGCTTTGACGTAATGGGCTGACTGGATTCCAAATACATGGAACATGAGGAGACGTTTCAATTAATACATGTTAAATGTGGATCCTTGATGGAAGATAAACGTTTTTACTAGGATGGACTACCTTGGATTGACATAAGAACTACATGGACATTGTTATAGGATATTTTGTCACATCCAACCAATAGGCCTCTTAATGGGATCAATCAACATCCTATTCCTCGTTTACATCATCATTGCACAAATACTTATGCATGAATCTCTCATTCCCTAGAGTTTCTACCCTAAACTACATCATCTGAGCTAGTTTTAGGACCAACGCACCCTGGCCTCTTACTGGACAATGTTCACCTACAAGTTTCTCCACTGTGTCATGCATTGATCACCTACAACCTGCTCCCCTTTGCACCTATGTTGGTTCTAGAAATTAGAGAAAAAGAGAGAGAATCCCAAAGCCTCCATTTCTAGAAGCTTCCAGGATCTGTTGTAACCATTTACCTAAGATAACACATTTAGATCCTATCCTATCCTACCTTGGAGTTTCCATCCCTTATCCATAGATCTCATCCTCCCATCAAGATTGGATCTCAATCCTAATATTGGTAAAAGGATAAGAACTCTCTACTTACCCCACTCCTCTATATATTTACAACCTTCCATATGAAAGAGGGTGATTCTACCCTTATGATGTTGTTGTGAGAGTGATATTTTCATGCATTTGGGGAGATTGGAGGTACACTTTGTGACAAAGGAAGGATAAGTCAACAACTTGGAGGAGCTCTTCTACAATATCAACATCTATTTATGGTTGTAACTCACTCCATTTATATCAATACAAAGAGATGTTTGTTTTCCATATGTGATGTCAGTATTTCATGTATTTCAATACCATGTTGATCTGTTGAATAAAGTAGATAGATGATGCTTTGTAGATCTCATAGTTTCTTGGCTTATGTTATTTGGTTGTGTAGGTTCTAATTTTGGTAGCTGGAGCTAGGATTGGAGCATTCAAGCCAAAGAAGGAGTGAAGAATATGACATATTCCAAGTAGGTTTCATCCCTTCATCTACTTAATTTAAGGAAAACATTGGGTCCTTTGTCCCTTTGTTGTTCTAGATTAGCCACCAAAACTAGGGGATATGCTTTTGTTCGCAATCGTAAATCATGCATAACAAATTGGAGACCATATTGGGTCAAGAAGAGTTTTGTTTATTGTGTCAAGCTCATTAAAAAATGAAACAAGCTCATGGAGTAGAGTTCCTTTTCTTGTGTCAAGCTCCTTAAATAATGAAACAAGCTTTCAGAGAAGAGTTCATTTTCTTGTATCAAGCTCATTAAAAAATGAAACAAGCTCTTATGAGGATAGTTATTTTACTATGTCAACCTCGTTAAAAAATGAAATAGGTTCCTATGAGCATAGTTCTTTTCCTATGCCAATCTCATTAAAAAATGAAACAATTCCCCTTTCCAATTTGAGCCTTTGATTAGATCTTGTAAATTCCTAGTCGAGTCTTTCACTTGATCTCCTAAATGAACCTTCATTCCATCCACCTGTTAGTACCCAGTAGTCTACTTAGGTGCATGAAATGAAGTTTGGGGGACATGTACCTCGAATTGAGTCATTATGCTGGGGGCATGAAAAAATATTTCAAGCATAGTTTTTCTTTGTTTCAAGCTTGTGTAAAAATGAAACCACTTTCAAGCATAGTTTCCCATGTTTCAAGCTTCTTTAAAAATGAAACCATTCCCATTTTATCCCTCGTGATTGCCATTTTTATCAACCTGTTTTTTGCCAGATGATCCTTGGCTTTTTCATTCCATCATCACCATATGCTTGGCCGATCATACACTTTCACTTGAATTTTACCATTTCTTGAGGAATCGCTGTGATGAGTGGGATTATTAGCCACCCTCTTGACCTCTACATGTTGTGAGTAGTTCTAGAAAGACTAGAACCAATTTATACCCCTTATACCACTTGTTCCTATAGGTTGAGTCATGTTTCATCTCTTTTTAGATTCCCAGAATATGAAAATATTTTCGAGCACTTGTTTTTAACAACTCATAAAAGTAAATGAAAATACGTCTACTTAGTATAAGTTTACCCCTTTTCTGGACTGAAATAGACTAACTAAAAAAAGGAATACCTTAGTCGAATATGGCTAAGAGGTTCTATTGAGTATTGTTTTCTACCTTTTTGGACTTGAGAGACTATTTACGAAAAGGGACATTTGGATTTTTCTTTTTTGCCTCTTTTTCAAATTGTGTAAACATGAAAAAGATGTAGAGTTTTACCTTTGCTGGACTCATTAAAACATCAAACAATGATGGACTTGTCGAACATGACAAGGCCGAACCACTCCTTCCAAAGGTTCACTAAATTTATTCGAAGGGATTTATCCAAAGGATGGTCTTACAAATCAAGCATATGTTATCGTCCTCAAGCTTGTTAAAAAATAAAGAGGTATCGACCAATATGGTTCGGGAAATTGGGAAAATAGGGTACTCCATTTGTTAATGGCAGCGAGTTGCTCTTGAACACGAAACTCTTCCACTTCATCTCTGTGATTGTTGGGTTGGGTAATATTCTTGTCTTTTGGTTCATCATACCTTCACAGAACCTCCATTTCATTTTTGGGTTAATGCTTCCAACTCCATTCAGTTTCGTCGCTATGTTCAAGAGAAGTCATTCAGTTAATATCTATTGCAATACTCTTAAGCCTTCATTCCATGCTTTCCTTTCCTGATCTAGTTCCATATCAACACCATTCTAATCATTCTGTCTCAATCATAATGCCTGTTTCATGTCATTGATGGGGGATACATCAAGGCCCTCCTGCAACGGGTGACTTCCTGTCAACATCAACACATTATCTAGAAAGTTGACTTAGAAACACCCATCGGTACTTTGGTTCTTGCATACATCAATGGTAAGTGTCCTCTCTCTCTACGATGAGTTTACTTCAGTGGCCTTCGATTGAAGATTCTGTGTGGTGTTCGACATCAACTCATTTATTCACACCATACAGATTGTACTTGAGTACCTTGAGAGTCACTAACATCATCGGTTGTTTCTCTCGCATCTGTTAACAACTTACATCATTGACCAATAATCATATGGTGTCTACCATGTTTGACTTCAACTCATTGATTCACATGGTTAGAATCATATGTTGGTTGGTCATGTGAATGCGATAGAATACCCCATATCTAGTTTTCGCCTTCCAAGATGCGATTTTGGGATTATACAAGATCACTATGTATGATGGCTATGATCATACTGACAGTCATCCAGTCATGGGTCCACCATCAGTCATCAATGGGCATGCCTTTTGATCATTATACATGTAATGTTAGCTTATGTGGTGAGTATGGGTATGCCTCCCTCAACAAAAGGATGTCATGATGTAAATGTATTGTAACAAAAGATGAAGCTCGCTAGTTTTTCTTGATCCCAACTTGTCACAAGGTAAAGCACTTGTCAAGAGAGAATCCCAAAGCCTCCATTTCTAGAAGCTTCCAGGATCTGTTGTAACCATTTAACTCAGACAAAGCATTCGGATCCTATCCTATCCTACCTTGGAGTTTCCATCTATTATCCTTAGATCTCATCCTCCCATCAAGAGAGGATCTCAATCCCAAGATTGGTAAAAGGATAAGAGCTCTCAACTTTCCCCACTCCTCTATATATTTATAGCCTTCCATATGCAAGAGGTTGGCTTTTGGAGAGCGATTCTACCCTTATGTTGTTGTTATGAGAGTGATATTTTCATGCATTTGGGGTGATTGGAGGTACACTTTGTGATAAATGAAGGAAAAGTCAACAACATGGATGAACTCTTCTACAAGATCAACACCTAGATCAACACCTACTTATGGTTGTAACTCACTCCATATCAATAGAAAGAGTTCTTTGTTTTCCTATATGTGATGTTTTTATTCCCTGTATTTCAATACCATGTTGATCTGTTGAATAAAGTAGTTAGATGATGCTACATAGATCTCCTAGTTTCTTGGCTTGTGTTGTCTGGTTTTGCACATTCTAATTTTGGCAGCTGGAGCTAGGATTGGAGAATTCAAGCCAAAGGAGGAGTGAAACATGCGAAATATTCCAAGTAGGTTTCATCCCTTCATATACTCACTTTAAGGAAAACATTGGATCCTTTGTCTCTCTGTTGTTCTAGGTTAGCCACCAAACCTAGGGGAGATACTTTTGTCCACAATCGTAAATCCTACCTAACAAATATCCTTCACTCTCTTGAACACCTACATGGGAACTTGAGGGATCTAGATTAGGGAAGGGATAGGATTGAACAACATCTTGAAATTCCTCCAATGACAAGGGGAACCATAGAGGACCCAAAAACACCCATCCAGCTTGCAGTATCAGATTCAAACCCTCGACATAGGTGTGGAATGTTTTCGTTTCTTGACTTTTTGTTTACAACTATTTATGTACAAGGCCACATAGGCCAATTTTTCAATCATAGTTTGGTTGATTTTTATCTTTTAGTACTCAATTGTCCTTCCCTTCCTTAAGGAGAGTTTAGTGTTTGCAACTCACTTTATAATTTCAATTTCAAGAGGTAATTTAATTCACCATATATATATATATATATATATATATAGATATATATATATATATATTATATATATATATATATATATATATATATATATATAATATATATATATAAATATATATATATATATTATATATTATATATATATTCTTATATATATTCATTCAAAAAATTATATAAAATGTAAATTAGAAGAAAAAAATTAAAATAAAAATTTAATGTGAAAATTTATTGTTACATCTAGAGGCACTCTACAATCCTAGTGTGAGAGAGATAATGTTGTAACTAAACGTTATCTTAAAATAAATAAAATAACACTTACAATAAAAAAGGTTAATTTTTTTTAATAAAAAAAATGATCCTTCAATAAAAACCTTTCAATATCAGTCATAAATAAAAGACATCAACCTCCACAATAAATAACATAATTTTACATAATAAAAAAAAACTAATTTGATCTCTACTTTTTCGTATGAGGGGGAAGTGTCATTAACATATAAAATAATATTTAATTTTAACCATAAATAAAATATTTCAATTGAGAAAACACAAATTTTGGATAAACTGGATCAAAAAGGATGGAGAGGGAGTGGTCTAGCTTTTCATTTACAAATTACAGCATGCATGGCATCACCATTCGATTGGAACTTTTCTTGGTGCCCCTGGGGTTCCAGGTCAAGGGGAGCTTGTGACTCGACATGCCTAGAACTTTAGATGGTTTTTTTTTTATGCCCTATTGTCATGCGGAAAGAGTTATTTTTGCGGACAAATCTAACCTCCCTAGAAGCCTAAGACTTTCTAGTGAAAAACAAGACAATTAAGAGCAATCCTTCTCTAAAAATGCATTATCATACGAGAAACCTTTTCGATCCTACCTGAAGTCCAACGCTGTTGTAGTAGTCTAGCCTCGTCGATCCAGATGAGCTCCTCCTTCACTTCGAAACCTGCATACACTAACAATCAAACGATTACATAACACCTGAATATCTCATAAAACCAAAACATATTCAACATATAGACCAAGGAGTATATGAAACAATTCATTAACAACAAATCATTGAGAAGAATGGACTTATTTGTATTAAGGAAACAAAAGCAACCATTACAACCTGAGCCTTTTGTGCAAGTTCCTCCCAGGGTCCAGCAAGAGTTTTCCTCTACTTTGACAAGCTCACCCACTTCCAAATGAAACAAGAAAGGATGGTAATCTCTTCTCACAAGCTTACAATGGAAGTCCTAATTCCAGCAGCATCTACCCTTTGGAATGTTCAGCTTTCAACCTCCCCTCCTCTGGCCCAAGGCCTGTATTTATAGTGTTCTAGAGGAAGTTATTCAGTTCCAACATCAATGGGATACTCCCTCTTTTGGATGGGGTAGCTCCTCTCTTGATGGGATAAGTTCCTCTATCATAGGGATGCATGAACCATCTGGAGGCGCTCAATACACATCAAACACTCTTCTAGAAGGCTCTAGAAGTGACCACAAGTAACTTGTTTAAGATGAAACTCGCGCCTTTTGACCTTTACAGGGGTACGCACCCATCCTTTGACTTACAGAGCGTACAAGTACGCAGGTACAATGAGCTTGGGATGCGTACACGCAGGCAAGGTAGAGAGAACCTGCGTACCCAGAGATAAACATGTTTTTGAATGACTTTCTCTCTTTTTGAAGTTTGACATGGAGAGCAGAGGTATAAGGCTTGACAAGGAGGATAATATGACTATTGATGGAGCCATATTAACTGCAGATAGTCATGGTGACAAATTTCAGTGTAACACTTTTGCTTTAATGTTTGACAATGCATCATATTTTTCTGGTAATGCAATGACTGAATTTGCACTCAAAAGGGGTTTTGGGCTTAAATACTTCACCAATTACTATCCACAATGGAATGGATTAGCTGAATGTACAAATAAAAATTTAATCAGAATTATTAAGCGAACTGTTGACCAAAATCATTAAAATTGGCACAAGTCTTTAATATATGCCTTATGGGCAGATCGAGTAACGTAGAAAGCCTCTATCGAAACTTCTCCCTTTAATTTATTTGAAGGGAAAGAAGTGGTTCTTCTGACTCATTTAGCACTTCCCTCTTTAGCCTCAGTTAAATATATTGATGAAGCACCAACTTCTTCCTTACAACTAAGGTAGCTGGAAATAATTAAGTTAGAGGAGCAATGAAAACAGGCCAAAATAACTCACACTCATCATCAAGCATTAGTAAAATCCTCTTTTGATTCAAACACGATATCTAGAAAAGATTTTCAGATGGGAGATCTAGTTTTAAAATGGGACAAGGCTCACGAGGAAAAACGGAAGCATACAAAATTTCAACGAATGTGGCTTGGCCGTTTTCAAATCATAGAAGTAATAGGTCCGTCCACTTTTTTGTTGCAGGATTAAATAGGAAAAAGAGATTCCTTATCTGTTAATGGATACATCCTCAAGAAATATTTTCCATAGGAGATCTTTCTTCTAGTTTGTAGATTAGTTTATTTCCATAATAAAACCGGTTGTAAATGGTTACATTTGGAATTCACGAAAAAGACACAAATCCTATTTTAGATTTTGTTTTTTTTCACTTGTATAAATAGAATTCTTTTTAAAAACCGATCCTTATTATTGAAAGATACAGTTGAAAAATCTAGACCTAGAAATGTTACTAGTTTCAACTTTGTAAATTTAGATAAAAAACGACCTTTAGTGAAAAATTGTTGTATATCAGTCTAATGAAAGGTATCAATAACAAAATGAAGATTCTCTGTAGAAAATCTCTTTCCAAAAAACTCTACCATTGTCGTCCAGAGCTATCTTAAGGAAACAATGACTCCCTCCCCACCTAGGAAACTACAATGCTCAAAGAATGATCCAATGATACACTTTAACTTAAAGAGTAAGAGGTCTCATCACGAGCCAGTTTATCATGATCATAGATATTATAGCTTGCTGACTTTGCCAATACTACATACCACAACAGGGCAATGACTCAAGATTGTTGCAATAAAAAGACAAGGGGTCTCATCATGGGCTAGTTTGTTCAACAAAGTTATAAATCAAGTGAATGACTATGTCATAAATTGGCTATCAAACCAAGACATTGTTCTTTAAGGATAAAAAATAAAATGAAAGCAATGAGTGTGGATATGGATTTCTCTTTGAAAATTATATATTTCTCTAAGTAGGATACAGGATTGTTGTTGGGTAATAGGTAACCCTGTCAGGGCTATGAACTCCTGCTGGCAGCAGAGGCTCTACCTACGACAAATGAGCATATTCAAAACTGATTTACAGAGAAGACTTTATTTTTATCTTTATAAACCAAGTAATGACTGATGTAGATGCAAACACTATCTTGAGGGAGTAAATAATCAAAGTTGAAAATAGAAGAAACAAAATATCATTGATAGGAAAAGGCATAATGTACTTTATATTTCTATAATAAAGTTTAATTTTCTGGAAAATTTTCTTTTTTGGAAGATTATAAAATTCAAAAGAAAATCAAAGATCACTGGTTCTTCCAAGTGAATTGCCAATTGTTGTGCCCAGCAACAACACCCCTTCTTATTTAGTATTAGTAATAACACTAGATAAGTGGGGGCCCTTAGTGAAAAAAATTTAAAAATGAATTAGTGCTTGTATTTCCTTTTTAATAGAACTTACCATCATAAACCTCGGAAAATACCCTGGGAAAATCTAAAAAAGCTTAAGTTTCATGATAAGGTAAGATAAAATCAGTCATTAAGAAATATCGCATCGCAAAAGGAACAATAGGATACTACCTTACAAGCAGAATTCTGAGATTGCGATGCAAGACTACATATTAAAAAATATGTATTGCATCCCATGCATCAAAGACTGCTTACACTAAAAAACTCCAATCACTGATATCGCAAAATAGGATTTCACAGAAATCACATTGACAAAATTGTCACATACTGTGTTCCTGCGATATTGCGATATAGTGATATTACGATAAAGCGACAGGGCGATATTGCGACAAAGTGGTTGAATGGTATCATGAAATTGTGATACAACGATCTACGATATTGCAAAACAAATCGCAAAATCACTTCATCGCAAATCTTTCAGGCTCATTATTCGAGAAAACTTTTTCATGAACCAAGACCTAGTTATGCACTTTAATGCTAATTAATGAGTTAGTTGCTAGTTGTTAATGAAATATGGTTTTGCACTTATCAAAGAGTCAGTTCACTAAGGTGGTATAATTTTTATGTCTTCGGCATTTAAAATCTTTCCCATCACCTTTCCTTACCATTACTCTCACCTCACTCGTAAACTGTAGGAACGAAGAACAAAGAACTATACAAAGCAGTACACAGGATATCATAGGGAAGAAAGGCAAAGCTCCGAGCTTTGAAGACAAAGGAATGACACCCTTCTATACAGACACTGCCTGTAACAGAGACACCGGTATTACTACTTGGGAAGGAATGTATAATCTACTTGAATAAGAGAATCCCAAGGTAATAGAGGTTACGCCTTCTGCAGGTTCACAGGTGTCTTCCGAGGCATTAGTTGCAGATTTAGCTTGTTCATTCTTGCACTCGATGGCGGTAAGGCCCAAAATTCTCCCCTACACAGATATGGTTAAATGGGTACTGGATAGCGCTAACATTAAAAACAGAAAATGTAAGACTCCAGGTCAAGAACTTACGAAATTACTATTTTCACAAAATCTGAGCTTTACATCCACTAAAAGAAAGCACACAAGAGGAACAATTCGCATCAAGGAAGCCCGAATCAAGAAACAGAGGCAGTTTTTGATGCGCGCGTCGCTGGGTAAAACTTCTTGAAATGGAAAGCCTCTAATTGCTCAGTTACCTATAAGCCCAGAAATTTGGAAAAGGAATGCTAGAGGTAAAAAAGTGAAACTTGAATCCTAAAACCAGTAGTAATTGTTTGAAATATCTTCAATATGGTATGTACATATGTACAATGATTGCAAGCAGATTTGAGATAGAAGGGTCAAGAAAAGGCAGAATCAATCAAAAGATTAACTAAGTTGAATTAGGATTCTTATTGGGCGTATTTGTTAAAACCACACAGCTAGTGTATGACTATCAAATGCATCATCAATTTTGGTGAAAAGATGGCACCAGCTCTTGCTGATTCCATTTTCGCAGGACAGTTGAAGTTTTAAGTCAGCCAGCTGACCCTACTCAAGCAAATCTAAATTCTCGCGATTTCAAGGATCAGATACAGAAGTAGTTAGTTGTTAAGTTTGGATTCAATATTAGTGTTAACACCCAGTTTGTTCCCTATGACTCCCAAGGGAATACGGCCGGGGTAACCACTAACCAATCTTTGGACTACAGCTTCTAGCCCAACTGTAATCAGAGAGGGCTCTCTCTGTAAAGTTTGTCACTGTTTTAATGGAATTTTAGGCTAGTTATGAAGTGAATGTTTGATTGTTGTTTATGTTTGGTTGGGAGGATGCTTCTGATAGTTTTAGAGTGTGTCTGCAGGTAAAACTAATCCATTGGGCAATGGGGTCTGTGGCTGTTGTTTCGTTGAGATCCTGGCTTAAGTGCAGCTGGAATTACAGGGCCTGTATGTATTTCATAAAACAAACTGTAAATTGTGAGAGTGAAATGGGAAACAACTAGCAAAGAGCATTTAAGAATTCCTCACTAAGCTGGGTATTGGGAAAGATGTCTATTACTAAGGAGCAATTACTTGAATTCCTGAAATAATAGATTACTGTGATGATATAGTATGAAAGGTAGCATTTAAGAATTACTCTTTCGATACCATAACTGTAGAAAACATATGAAATAGCTTGGATTGAGCTCAGGGTAATCAATGATTAAATCCTAAAGTATTCTTTTTCCTTGCTATTTAGATATTGAGTACATGGAAAACATGAAAGATATATGGAAGTATAGCAAACATATATATAACAGAGAGTAACGAGAAAACTTATTGAGCCATGGAATACACAGGAATCCTGCAACTTTCAGCCATACACCAGCAAGACATCAGAGGCACAATGCTTTGGGAAATTCCATCGTCCTTTCTATTAGTTGTCTGAGAATTTACAATAGAAGAGTAACTGAGTAGATATCAAGAGATTTCTTACATCCGGAGTCCAACCCCTGCTAACAAATGCGAGGGGGAATATATAGAAGTTTTTTACAAAATATCTCAAGCATTGAGTCATCTGAGAGGGAAAATATCTTCTTTCACTCATACAGGGCTTGTAGATGAGAAGTTATTACAATCTTAAATGAGTTATAAAGCCTCTTAACTCCTGTCAGAGTAATTTTGACCTTTGGGGCTTACGGAGTCGGTTGAGCGCTTGAACATAACTGCTGAAATGACGTATCTATGCAGCTATAACTTCCTGTGACTTTCTCGGCCCTGCCACCTGTGCCTGCTGATGCTGTTGTTGCGGCCGTGTACCTGTGCTGAGTTGGCTCAGCGTCTTCATACCTGCTGATGTGCCTTTGTCCTGCTGTGTATGAGATGCAAACTATTTGCTGAAGAGAAAATTGTGATTACTGACTTTGGTTTAACAGTAATCTTATCAATTCCTGCCATGTATCTGGTGGAGGAAACTGATGTTTCAAAATTGGTCCCATGGTCTCATCAGCTTCTGTATACTTATAAAAGTGAGGGGGCTCATCAAATAAATGTGCAACTTCATTTCTAATAAAGAATAAATTATCTATTCTATCAAAAAGAACCTGCCCTGTTACTAGGCCAGCTTCTGAAGATGTACCAGGTGCATCAGCAATCTGTGTTGCTGCAAAATTGCTTACTCTCTTGACATATTTCTCATGGGAGAGTAATTTTCCTGAAGGATCTAATAGGCTGGGGAGTCCCCTGTCCTGCAAGGCCATAAACCTATTCTGAAATTTGTTGATATCAGCTTGCATATCCTGGATCCTTCTATCCAGGGTCTGAATCAGGCTTCTCATGGTCAGGACTCTTTTGATTAAAGAGATAGTCTCAGTCCTGTTTCCAATCCACATTCTTACCAGCTGGGAACTTGTTCTATAGTTCAACACTTCTATCATCTTGGGGGCAATCTCAGGCATATTGCCTAGAGATGCCCTTGCCCTCTGCATTTCTTTTCTTGCTCTGCCAATGAGTGCCACTTGCTCATATATGGCCTCAATATATTCCCACTGGTTAGTTATTGACTGGCCAATGGTGGTCCAGATGACCCTCTTGAGCTCTGCTGTCACTTTATCCAAGGTGAGCTCTTTTTCCAGTTCTGCAATCCTCTTCTTCAGGGCCTTTACCTCTCTTTCCCTCTCAGCCACATTTTGCTTTGACTTATCATATTTCTCATTTATCTTTGCCAGATTGTCCTGGGCTTGGCTGAGCTCAGACATCTGGGACTCCAGTACCTGTATTTCCTTTCTTAGCTTCTGCATGTCTAGGCTTTCAGCCTGCTCTGTTGTTGGTGTTGAGGTGGCTGGTGTTGTGGTATCTGGAGCTTCTTGTTGCACTTGTTGGTTTGGAGGGAGAGTGTCTTGAGGGGTTTCCTCAAGGTTTATTGTTTCTAGAGGTGGCTTGGAAGATTGCCCTGCCTCCTTCTGTTGCAATGCTGCTTCCAATGTGGCTTCTGTTTCCTGCAGCTTTTCTTGTGTTTGGATCAGCTCCTTGTATAATGTCATCAATAAGGAAGCTGCATCCTTTTCTTGCCTTTGCTGGGCAACCTCATCCGTTTGTGGGTGGAGAGTTAGGGGGATTTTCAATTTCTTCTTTATTGCTGCCATATCAGCATCTCTCAACTTGAGGACTTGTTGCACAGCCTTAACATCATTGGGGTCATGCCCAAACTCTATTATTATTTCTTCTAAGGCCTTGATCCTGTTATCTTTAGCTTGGGAGGATGCCTTCTCCAATTCAAGCTGTGCTGCAGTGTTGTTTAGGCTATTTTGTAGCCTGTAGTTAACCAAGGTCTTATCTGCCAAGGTGGCATAGACCATCTCACCCGTTTGCTTGTGAAGCTCAATCTGATCCATTGGGTGGATGTCTTTAGACAGGACCTCCAGATTAGTCCTGATGTAGTCTGCAGCCGTTTGTGGTTGTTGCACTGTTGGAGTGAAGTGGCTCATTGTCATTTTACCCTCCTACACATCAAATGCAAACATGAGCCTTTGCTGATTTGGAGGAGCCATGTTTAGCAGGTGATTGTAGAGCCGAATTTTTATTGGCTCACTCCTTCTTTTGGCATCCCTGAATTGCTGCTTTATGCTTGCACCTGTTCCCTGCTTCTGCCCTGAGGAGCTCACCTCTCCTAATGTTGCCTTGTCTTGCTCCTGTTGCATGGAGCTGGCAGAAGCCTCCATACTTGGCATCTCCTCCTCTGAGAAGGGATTAAGCCTTTGCCTCTTGTCTGGTGTTTTAGTAAGGGGAGTCTCCCTTTCTCTCTTCCTGCTAATGTCCTCCCTTTGAGGGGTTTGGAGGACAGAGGAATCAACCCTAGAGTCTTGCCTCGGAGAAGCCACTGGCGCTGTTTGGTTTTGGGGAGCCATCTGGGCCTCTCCTTTCTGCTTCTCCTGACCCTGTTGGTCTCCTTGTTGCTGTCTCTGCTGGGGCTGCTGTTGTTGGCCCTGTTGGCCCTGTTGGTCCTGTGGTTCCTGCATAACTTTATCCTTGCCCTTGCTCTGCCCTTGATCTGTAGTTTGCACTGCCTCTTGTTGTGTTGCAGAGGATGAAGCAGCTGCTCCTGTTTGAGGCTTTGGCAGAGAAAGCACCTGAGAAGGACATTCTAAGTCAGCCATTTTTAACAAATGCCTTCTAGCTCTTTCATTTAGTTCTTCTTGGGTGACTGGATCCTCCAGTGTGTTTCTTCTCCACTTTGGTTGGTTAGCTTGTCTTTGGATGTGGAGCAAGCTTACATGCTCATAGCCAGAGAGTTTGCATTTCTGCCTTTTCATGGATATGAAGTTGTTAGGGTCATAGGGCTTCCACAGGAAGCTCTGTTTTAGGCCAAGGCCTTCTAACATCCTGTCTGCCTCTTTCCATCCTTCTCTTTTGTTTAGGACAAAGTGGCCAAGTTGGTTTCTAACTTTGAGCTGTGCCTTTTTACCTCTTCCTGCAAAGTGCACCTGATCAGCATTGCCAAATTGCCTGAAATATTCCAAGGAAAAGAGTCTCACAGGCACATACTTAGGCAATTTGTATGGGCACAGCTCACACCCATATATTCTGATCACAGTGTAGTGCTGGTAAAAATACCAATCCCCTATGCTGTAGGCACTGGATAGTTGCAGAATCCTCTGCATCTCATCAGAGAGTCTTGGGGGTGGTGAGGTTAGGAAGAGAGACATTGCTGGATGGATGAATAAGTCAATGAACTCAGAATATGTATATGGAGAGTATGCAAGGATGTGGAAGACTGAGGTCCAGTATACCACTGATCTAGGGTTGCCTGCTGCATCAGTTCTCTTGATCTCAAAGGAGAACTTCTCATGTTGGTGGTATAGAATGAGATGATAAATGTATGAGGTATATCTGAACACCTTCTCTCTGGACAAGTGCAGAAATTGCTCATGAATCTTGTCTGAGATATATGTGGCATAATCATAACAGATGGGGGCTTTGCCGGGGGAAAACATTGTCATCATCACTAAAACAGTTTCCTCAATAAACTCCATTGATTTGTATCCCAACACTGAGCTTATCATGTATGCCAAGTCCAGACCCAGCTGATTCAGGTAGCCATCAAAAATGGGAGGGTGCAGCACTGTGTCAGAGTTTTTGATAAACAATTGATTTAATTTCAGGATCTGTGCTTCTGTCAGTATTTTGGCTCCTTGGTTGATTAAGTCCAGCAGGGACAAGGGAACCAACTTCTTTTGGGTTTTGAACTGGAGCATCTCCCTGATGGCCTCAGGGGTAATGTAAAACACTACCGCACCTTCAGGATTGAGCACAACCCTTTGCATAGGGTCATAGCATACAGCACATAAGTGAATTAGGTCAGGGAACTGGTTGACCTGAGGCAACTTGAAGATTGGGAGGGAGGACTCCCGAATGCCTAAAATATCTGTTCCATCTCTATGTCTGGCTCTGAGCTCACTTAGCAGATGAATATGGAACTTGCACTTAGATGGGCAATCCTCTGAGATTTGATAATCTAAGTCTGCCAGGTCTTGCCACTCCAGCTCTCTCTGGGGAGCATTCAGGGGAGTAACATTGAGGGCTACTAATGCCGAAGGGGTATCCATGTCTGCTTGAATGCTTTTGACAACTAATGAACGTGCTACCTAAGAAAGTTGAATTCAGAGGAATGCAGAGTAGCAGGATTGATTTATAGCAGAATAGAATACTGCTGGGCTCTCTGAGAAGGCTTCTTACAGAATTTAGCAGACCTCCTTTGATAATTTAGGAGCAGGTTATGAGTTCACGATTGCGCGAACAGAGAAAGGTTTCCACTAGATTTTTAGCACGAAATGGCTCTGCTATTAGATTTCGACCTTTAATCCTTTGAGGGGGAGCTGGATAAGTTTGTTTTTGTGGTGAATTCTTAAGCTTGTGCCGTGTTGAGGTAATTTTTACAATTTACTGTGAATAAACCAGGTTGCAAGGGGGTAGACGGGCAAATACCTGTTTGACAAGTTGTTCAGGACGAAACAGCAGTTGGGTTCGCGCTTTGAGCTTCTATGGATAGTCCGGAATTGGCTGGTAAACTGTTCGTCGTAATATGCATGCAAACAGAGCAGAAGTGCTTTTTACCAAAAATGATAAAAAACGCGAAAAATCATCAAAATATGGCTTTTTCGGCTTATTGGCGCGCTTTTTGAGTGACGTCAGCATGACGTCAGCAGGACGTCATCAGGTGACGTGGCGGCCAGGTGGACGAATGGAGGACAGGGTGCGCGGTCGTGGCGCTGACGTAGGTGACAGCGGGGTAGGGATGTGGGTGGATAGGTGTCGCCATATCGGGCCCCCTCCTGCACGGCAAGGAATCTGTCAGAGGGGGCTCTGACGGAGTTTGGGAGCTATGCGTGTCCCCGCGTGACGTCATCGTCTAACAGATATCGGAAGGTATCTGTCGAACATCGGGGGCCTTCCGAAATCAATGAGAACCGTTGATCTGCAGGTGCGCGATCGGACGGCTGTCGGGCAAGGAATCTGCACGGCGGAGAAGGTCATCATATTTTAAAGGTCGTACGTCGGGCCCCTCCGAAATTCCTGTTGGCCGTAGATCTGGCAAGGCCGCGATCGGACGGTTATCGGGTCAACAAGCTGCACAACACATAATAGTCAGCGGGCGGATTATAATATAATATTTATCGGCAAGTACGCCCGGCGGGACCCTCCAGTTTATGAATGATTTTCAATAGTTTTTGATGATTTTCTTTAATAAAATCATATTTGCCCGGCGACGTTAGGAAAAGGCAAAACAAAGGTTTTCTATGCAATTTTTTCATACAAGGCATATGGAGGCAAAACTTAGGATAAGCGGGTTTGATGGATTTATATGGAAAAAGGCGCATATTGGCTCCCGACCTTAGGATAAGGCAGGGAAGGTAGGTTTCCTCATATTTTTAGCCTTTTAGTGGTATAAGGGTGCTCAAAAGGGATTCTCCAAGGGTTTTTTGGCAAAAATGGAGAGTTGAGTAGGTAGATGGGTTCAGATGGAGAAAAGGGGTTAGACTTGGGTTCTTGACCTTAACCAGATGTTAATTCAATGCCCTGGGAGTGGAAATTATGGCTATAATGCCAAGGAGGGGATATTTATACATTGTTTGGGGTTTATACACCATGGTGTTTATAATAATAGGGGAAGTGAAATATAGGGAGCTAGATAATAGAATTAGAGGTTAATGGGGGGGGGGGAAATGTGAATGAAGACCAATACAACTAAGTTTTCTTGAAAACAACTTAGCGTAGAGAGTAGATCAAAATGAAAAGACTTTTGCACAAGAAATGTGGCTTTTAAAGGCCACAAGAACCACCATAAAGCCTTAAGTCTCTCTTGTGTACACAGCTTTATGAAGGGGTGTTAGTAATGAGTGATACACAAAATAGAGAAGGGAAGTTAGTCATGCTCCACTGTGTTGCTTTGCCTGTGCATGGCTAGCAAATTTGATCTTGGAAGGGACACCATTTCTGCAACCCCATCTACCTACCCAACTATTTTGCCTAGCATTTTTTATTACTTCTTGGAGGGTGCACTTGAACTTGCAAACCCTTTATGTGCCTTTTCTTTTCCATTGGCTTTTGCTTTCATTTCCTGTCTAGCACTACCCTTATTTCTTCCAAGGCCCCAGATTAAACAGTTGGGAACCTTAGTTTCTCTGCCTAACTACTGATCTGCCAAGATTAAATAGTTTGGATAGATTTCTCTCTCTATTCTACAACATAAATTGAAAACATGGCATGATCCAGATTAGACTGTTGGGTCATCCATCAAAACTTTAATGAGTATGAAGGCATCTATGCACCTTGTCTTTTCTTGCAAATATGGAACCTTTGTAGCAGCAAAGTGGAGCATATTTGGCACTTGAATTTGCCAATCATGAAATATGAAACCTATTGGTATAGGTATCCAACAATTAGTATTAATTTTGCTTTACTTTTGCCTAGAAAAAGGATGGTCATTTATACCGTATCCTACATTTTTGTAATAAGTTATTTTTAGATTTAGTTAGTAGTATTTAAACCCTTCTCATGCATTTAGAGAAGGGTCCATAAATGTATCAAAAAGTTGTCCTCGGAACATGCACTTTTGCACCCTCTGAGGAGGTTTTGAAGAATGAATGGAACAAGATTTATTGATATCTGCATTTAATATCTGCTACTGATGTTGCGCTTCTGTACTCTTAGTGGATGTTGGATTAAGAAGAGATAAATAATTATCGCTTGAAGCTCATGAGTAGAACTAGTTATAAATGGTAATTTTATATCTTAAATATTTTTGCCTCTGTGTTAAAGTGATATTCATGTTCAGTTGTTTATATATTAATGTGTGAATGCCTGAGTTATCATTCAGAACTTTCGTATAGTGATAGCTATTTATTTATGCTTAATGTATGAGTAGCTTATTATGCGATATGTTTTTTACAACTGTTTCATCTAACTTCTTATACAAAGTGGTTTATAAAAATTGAATTATTTTCTCATAACATTTTAATGATTGTTATTACCGATCGTTATCTGAAATGTTTTTAGATCGCATAACAGAAGGATTACACCCCATGTTAGTGTAGATTTAGATATTTCTATTTATTAGAATACAATTGCATATCATTAGATTTGAGTTAGAATTAGAGCATCTCACTTAGGAACTTTTAGAAAGGAAATATCAATTCTTCACACACACACATAAATTGGGAAATTGGTCCCATATCCCTAGTCGGACCCACTATACCAAATGGAAAAGGAGTTGCCAACCAAGGTCTGGACTAGGTGGGTATCCCCCTTGTTGTAGACATGATTTTCGAGGCTTCAACAGTACCCTAATGACACAATTGGATATCATGCACGCCAAACAAAATTAGGCCAAAGAAGAAGCAAATCTGGCTATTTTCTTTCCATGTTGCAGAAAGAAACACAATCATAGAGAATGCCCACTAGATATGATACAAGCATGTGCCATTTTCACTAAGGATGATGCTACGGAAAGTTTTCCATTGCTTCCTGGATGAAAATCAGTTTTCAAGGAAGTAGAAGACGAAGGGGAACCAATATATCTACTGAACCAGTGCCATCAAAGGCAAACAAGTTCAACAAGTATGCCTACAGAACCATCTTCATTATTTTCTTGTTCACAATTTAATTCTCAACAATATTCACAGGTAACATGGCAGAACCAACCACCTTTCTCTACGTGGCCACCTCAAGCATTTTCCATGCCATCATGGCCCAACCAATCAAATCCAAACAATAATTTTCCAAATTCCTCTTACGCTCCACCATTCTAGAAGAACACCCCCTATTCCTCTCAATGGTCTCCTTCTACCTCACAAAATCAGAACTGGTAACCAAATTGGCAACAATCTGCAAACCAGCCCATGGGAATAGTTCCTCTACCTCAACCAACCTTACTACCACCTTACACGTTGCAGCAAAATCCTCAACCTAATATACGACTACAACTCCCATCTCAACCAAATCTGAATCTAACAAAAGATTGATCTAGTTAGTACAAATTATTGAGAGTCTGGATCCTGAAGTTGAGTCAAGAGAATGTAATGAGCTTAAGTTAAGATCTGGACGTGTAATTGCTCCAAATTAGGAAAACAAATTGCAACCTGAAGTTAAAAAAACACATCTAAATAAGCCTTTGACTATAGATAACCAACAAACAAAATAGGGAGAAGATACAGTCATGGAGAAAGATGCCAAACAAATCATAATTACTTCTCCCCCATTCCCAGAAAGATTGACAATACCTCAACCAATTGAATATCCTAACTTTGATCTTCTGGGTGAACTCAAAAGTATCTGTATAAAAATACTCCTCCTCCAAGCCATTCAAGATATTCTGATATATGCTAAAACCATTAAAGAGTTGTCTGCAAAGAAGTCTGTGAGGAAAAAAATAACACCAACTATCCATGTCATAAAAAATTTGTCTAATTTATTACTAGGAAAAGAGAAATCTATAAAATACAAAGACCCGAGGAATCCCATTGACACAGTCTAAATAAATGGTTGCTCTTTTCCCAATGCTTTAGTTGACTTACGGGCAACCATTAACATTCTTACAAATAGGAACTTGCGACGTGCTTGGCATCACAACCTTAGAACCAACCACTACCTTGTTGTAACTTGCCGACCGTTCAGTCGTTAAGCCAGAAGGGACATTACAAGATGTGATGGTTCCTATGGACTCTTGGGAATATTTGGCAGATTTTTTTATTATCAACACCAGAAATCGGCTAGATGGACATCCCTTAATACTAGGAAGGCCTTGGCTAGCACCAATGGATTCTTATATAGGCTGCTTAATAGGAAATATGACCATAACCAGAGGAAATGCTATTAATAATATAGTTTTATACCCTCCTGCTCAGCCAACCCTGACCATTGTAAAAACTCAGAAACAACCAACAACATATTTAAAAGAAAATATTCATTCAGAGTTGACTGTAGCAGATGCGCTTGAATTCAAAAACTAAACAGAATATGTCGTCATTACCACCTTTATCAATCACCTTGTTGTAGTGTCTAATTTAATATGTGACATGATTGAAGGAGTCCTTAACAATGAGATTGAAGAAGATTCCTTGAGAGACATCAAGCTTGCTGAAATCAAGTAAGCGAAAATCCTGAACATTAATAGTAATCTGAGTAATGACCAACAACAAAAAATTATCCAAGTTCTTAGGAAATATAAAGGGGTTTTTCCATGGGATTACCCAGACATGAAAGGGATTGACCCTCAGTTATGCATGCACCACATCTACATTGAAAATAATGCAAAGCCCATTCAACAACCACATCGTAGATTAAATCGTCATCTAAAGAATATTGTGAAAGAAGAGCTTCAGAAACTATTAGATGTGAATTTTATCTATCCTATATCTGACAGTAAATGGTTTTTTCCATTAGTAGCTGTCCCCAAAAAGAATTGAAAATGGTGGATATGCATTGACTACATAGAAATCAACAAAGAAATGTAAAAATACTATTTTCCCCTTCCATTTATCGACTAGGTCCTTGATACACTAGCAAGAAATAAATTCTTCTCTTTCCTAGATGTCTTCAGTGGCTATAACCAAATTCATATTGCCCCTGAAGACTAGGATAAAACTACTTTCACCTTCGCCTGGGGAACATTCACTTACAGGGTATTTGCTTTCGGATTGTGCAACTCACCTACTACATTCCAAAGAACCATACTCAGTATTTTTGCAGACATGATAAATGAAGGATTGGAGGTGTACATGGATGATTTCACACCCTATAGGGATGACTTTGATCAAGGATTACAAACACTGGAGAAAGTCCAAGAACGGTGTATTGCTATTAGGCTATGCTTAAGTCGAGAGAAGTGTCATATGATGATGATAGAGGGCTTGATTCTGGGTCATTACATTTTAGTAGCTGGAATTCAGGTAGATCCAGCAAAGATACAAGTAATCCTCTTATTAGCTACTTGCTGCACTCAAACAGGGGTATGTAGTCTTTTGGGATTTGTTGGATATTATGATAGATCTATAAAGAACTTTTCACAAATTGTTACACCTTTACATGCCTTGACAGGAAATGTTGATTTTATATGGACTGGTAAATATGACAATCCTTTCACAGATTTGAAACGGTTAGTATCGACAACACTAGTATTACGAAGCCCAAATTGGGATATACCTTTATAGATTTCATCAGATGCATCATATATAGCCATTAGAGTTGTTCTTGGCCAAGAAGAAGACAAGAAACCTTACTTTATAGATTACATCAGCAAAAACCTTAACCCTATTGGGTTGAATTATACAGTAACAGAAAAGGAGTTTATAGTTGTTATTTATGCTATAAACAAATTTAGACACCATATAATAGGATATCCTATATTTTTGTATATTGATCACTCTTCCATTAAATATTTTGCCAACAAACCAATTTCAAATGGAAAAGTGACTCGTTGATTACTACTTTTGCAGGAATTTGACATAATTATAAAAGATCAACTAGGGAAGGAGAACCTCACGGCAGACTTCCTCTCTCGAGTGCCAAGAACAGATGATATAGTGGTGGTAGAGGATCAGTTCCTAGATGAACATTTATTTTTTGTGGCCGTAAAAATGCCATGGTATGCAACTGTAGAAAATTACTTAGTAGTAGGAAAATTACCCAATGATTTGACACCGAGAGAAAGGAAATTGATTGTTCAACATAGCATTCATTTCTCCTGAATTGGAGGATAGCTTTTCCACACAACATCAGATATACACATCCGTAGGTGCACTAGGGAAGACGAAATTTATGACATCCTAAAAGCCTGCCATGATGGACCTTGTGGTGGCCACTTTGTAGACTGCAAAAATGGACATAAATTTCTATAGATGGGTTACTACTAGCCCATTATTTTTAAAGATGCTAAGAAATTTATACATGCATGTATAGTAGCCAAAGGATGGTCCACCCTGGCCAATCTAATCAAATTCCATTGCATCCACAGCTGGTGATAGAACCCTTTGAGCGTTGTACAGTAGATTTAGTTGGGTTGATAAACAGACCATCCAACTAGAAATTGTATATATTGGTTGCAACACATTACATAATTATGGGTGGAAATAGTAGCATTTCCAAGAGCAACAGAGTAAACCATTATTAACATTATTTTCAAAAATTTTGTGTAGTATGGCTTACCTAGAGAAGTAATTACTGATGGGGAACCACAATTCGTGGGTCACAAGATTGCTGCTACATTGAGAAATCATCATATCACACATAGAATTACTTTTCCGTATCACTTGCAGGAGAATGGGCATGTGGAGAGCACCAAAAAAGTTATCAAAGCTATTATAACAAAGGTAGTTTCATCACATTGACGAGACTGGGCTGCTCGACTTCTAGAGGCCTTATGGGTGTATCACACAACTTGGAGAAACACTACTGGATACTCTTCGTATTAATTTGGATTTGGTAAAGAACCCATTTTTCCCATAGAATTTGAAATAAAAACACTAAGGACGACCTAGGAAGTGGGACTCGATTTAGCCGAAGCCGAGGTTAATAGATTACAACAGATGAATGAATTAGATGAGTCTCAGCTACTCGCTCTACAATGTATGGCACTTATTCAACAGAAAAGGGCCAAATGGCATGATGCCCTGATTAAGAAAAAGAAATTTCATGAGGGCAACTGGGCACTCCTTTATGCTTCCAGGTTTCATGACTTCCCTAGAAAACTATAGACCAGGTGGTCAGGCCCATATGAAATAAAGAAAGTACATGACAATGGCACTCTTATGCTAACCACCATTGTTGGGTCAAGTTCTTAATTTAAAGTGAACATCACGTGCATCTCAACCAAACCACTTACTAGAGAATCTTTCTACCAGCAGATATGTGAGGACCCCACCATGCAAGCTTTAGCTATAGAAGGTAATCCCTTGGCAACTTCATCTTTATAAAATTTACTTCTTCTCTATAAAATATGTAAATATGATTGTTGATTTGATTTGATTTTCTTTATCTTTTTCTCAGCATATTTTGTTGTTCAGTTAATTGAACAACTGTTGTTCAATCTATTGAACAACCATTGTTCAGTCCAATTGAAGAACACTTTTCTTTGAGCATCATTTTGTTGTTCAATTAATTGAAAAATTGTTGTTCAATTAATTTAACAAGTTGTTCTTCAATTAATTTAACAACTCACTTTCAATCTATTGAACAATCGTTGTTCAATCCAATTGAACAACACATTCTTTTTGGCCTATTTTTGTTGTTCAATTAATTGAGCAACTGTTGTTCAATTTATTGAACAGTTGTTGTTCAAACAATTGAACAACACTTTTACATCCCCTGTGTGTGCTTTGTTGTTCCTTTGATTGAACAATTGTCATTAATTCAAATGAACAACTACTGTTCAATCCCAATTGAACAACACTTTTCTCTTTGCGGTTATTGTTGTTCAGACGATTGAACAACACATTTTATGTATCTCTGCTATTCAATTCCAATTGAACAAAAAAAAAATTATTTTGCGTGATTGTTGTTCGCTTGTCTGAACGATTGTTGTTCACTCAAAAGTTGAGCCCCATTTTTATTTTATTTTTCATTTTGTTTTCTTTTCATGGCATGAAGTACACTACTTTTATGAGGACAATAATTTATTGATTCTATTGAGGGGAGTTAATACCATTGATGTTAAAGTGCAGCAGAAAGCTATGCATCAAAGGAGTATATAAATAACTATGTCCCTTTCTTGAAAATAATCTATCATCAAGAAGTTGTCCTGTTAAAGATAATAACATATTTAACATCAATGGTATTAACTGTCCTCAATAGAATCCATAAATTCTTGTCCTCATAGAAGTAGTGTACTTCATGCCATGAAAATAAAACAAAATGAAACATAAAAGAAAAATGGGGTTGAGCATTTGAGTGAACAACAATCATTCAGACAAGCGAACAACAATTACACAAAATAAAAAATTTCTTGTTCAATTGGAATTGAACAATAGAGATACACAAAAATTTGTGTTCAATCATTTCAACAGTAATAACCACAATGAGAAAAAGTGTTGTTCAATTGGGATTGAAAAACAGTTGTTTGTTTGAATGAACGACAACTATTCAATCAAAGGAATAGCAAAGCACACACAGGGGATGTAAAAGTGTTGTTTAGTTGTTTGAACAATAATTGTTCAATTGAATGAACAACAAAACATGCCGAGAAAAGGGTGTTGTTTAATTGAAATGGAACAACAACTATTCAATAAATTGAACAACAATTGTTCAATTAATTGAAGAAAAAAACATGCCTGAAAGAAAGTGTTCTTTAATTGGATTGAACAATGGTTGTTTAATATATTGAATAGCAGTTGTTCAATTAATTGAATAATAATTGTTCAATTAATTGAACAACTATTGTTCAATCTATTGAACAATCGTTGCTCAATCCAATTGAACAACACCAATTGAACAATAGTTGTTCAATATATTGAATAGAAGTTGTTTAATTAATTGAACAACAGTTGTTCAAGTAATTGAACAGTTGTTGTTCAATCTATTGAATAGTTGTTGTTCTATCTCAATTGAACAACACCCTTTTTTTGGCTTTTTTTTTGTTCATTCAATTGAACAGTTGTTGTTCAAAGAACTGAACAACACTTTTACATCCCCTGTATGCGCTTTGTTGTTCCTTTGACTGAACAGTTGATGTTCATTCAAATGAACAACTATTGTTCAATCCCAATTTAGCAACACTTTTTCTCTTTGGGGTTATTTCTGTTAAAATGATTGAACAACACTTTTTGCATATCTCTGTTGTTCAATTCCGACTGAACAACAATTTTTTTTTTTGTGTGATTGTTGTTCACGTGTCTGAACAATTGTTGTTGACTCAAATGTTAATCCCCATTTTTCTTTTGTTTTTCATTTTGTTTTCTTTTCATGGCATTAAGTACACTACTTTTATGAGGACAAGAATTTATGGAATCTATTGAGGGGAGTTAATACCATTAATGTTATGATATTTAGCAGGACAACTTCTTGATGATATATTATTTTCAAGAAAGGGACACATTTATATATATACTACTTTGCTGCATAGCTTTCAGCTGTACTTGATACTGACTGGCCATCTTAATACCATGTTGATTCCACCCTTCCTGATCATAATCTTCTCTGTCTTAATAAATAAAACTATGGGTATATTTTTTTATTGACATGTTAAACTTCTTCCACCATCCCTGCTCTTAAGGAGTATTGAGCCTCCCTCTATTTATCATAAAAATGTGTAATAACAAGAATTTTTTTTTTTTCAAATGGAGGATAGGAGGTCTCATTACAATCCAACCTACCATGTTCATAAGGCTATAGCAAAGTCACATTCCCACTATGGCCACCACACCAAGGTTATGATCCATTGGATACCTAAAATATCCTTGGGAAAGGAAGTCTGATCACGAGCCGACCTGATTACTTTTGCTACGCCCTAGTGAATGGAAGTGTGGTCATCTGGTTACCACACCATCACATTGATCGCTTCTCTACAACAACACTGTAACTGTCCATTTATAAATTGAGGATCTTGGCTCATATGGGTTAAGAGAAACCTTGCCAAGGCTATGGATGCCTGCTGGCAGCGAAGGCTCTGCTTATGGTATTGACGTTATATCTTATCATCAATTATTACTATATTACCCTATTCTTATTTTTTCTTTTTATTGGAGAAGCTATTTCCTTAATTTTTCCCCAGTTTGAACCTTTATGCATGAGATATTATTTTCTGATAAATTGCATCATTCTCGGTTGGAATACCATCACTAGAGCATCTTTTTGGCACATTTTTTTCCTTTTCTTTCTCTCATAACTTATCATCAATCCAAGCATCTTATCTTTTATTCATAACTATCTTTACACACTCTACTCTCATTATAACCATACGTCAGGTCATCCTATCATTATATGTGTACTATGTTTCATTTAATGTTGTATTTTTTTTCCCCTTGTCTTGCCATAAGAACAACCCTTTCCCTATGTACTCAATCGTGGGCAACCTCTCTTTTTATGGAAGGGGAGGATTCCCATTACACCTTTGCATGCATTGTATTTATTCCGCTTACTCGACTTGATATGTTTTAGATTGATTGCTATCATATCCCATGATCAAATGACATGTGGTAGTATGATAGTATTAGAGTTAATATCATTAATTATCATGGAAATTTTGCTTGACATTATGGAATTTAGTTGTTATGTCTACTTTATGTTCTATTTTACCAAAGAAATTGGTGTTCTCTGTTGCGTTTTTTCTATGTTAATCTTTGAAACTTGTAGAGTGGATATTAAAAGAATTTGAGCATTATGGGTGGAAAATTGGTTTATCGAGAACCCTTGGTGTTGGGAATTTTTTATAGATCTAGGGAATTTCTAGTGCGCGCGGGATGGATTTCATATTTCACCAAGATTTAGGCCTCTAGCAGTGAAATCTCTCTCTAATTTTTACAGCACTTACAGAATGGGAAGTCCACAGTAAAAGGTGTAAGAATAACAGTATGAGAAGCTATGATAGCTGAGGTTTCTGTGTTTTCGGTAGAAGGAGCAGTGTGGCCAAAAAGGCATGTAATGTTGCATGACGCAGTGGAGAGTTTCAAAGAGGCAGGTGAAGAGCTAACTCGAAAAGCCATGGGCATTCAACTGTCCTCTCTGGGAGAACCATGGTGCAAATTAGCAAGTGTCATCCAATAGTACATTACCTATGATGGTTGACGGGATGTTGTAAAACCATGGAAACATAAACTTTTAGCCATTTTAAAGAAAAAGCTTACCGTCAATTTGCCATTTTTCTTAAATTCATTGTTGCATGATATAGCTGATAGAGTAAGACGAGTTAAACATCATGATACTCTAGTTAGTCATCATGGGCTGATTAGACTAATTGCTAGTCACAGTCTTGCTTAGCAAGATTTAACTTGGGATAATTTTATAGCTCCACCAGAGATTAGGCCAGACCTTGTAGTCAAAAATTATGCAACCCTGGGAATTGAACAGTAGAACCCTCTGCCAAAGAGGAAAATAACTAGTTGTAAATTAAGAGGACCTATTAAGAGCAGGTGTTTTCCGAGGTTGAATCCATTTAAGAGGACTTTTGTAGCTCTTGAGGGTAGTGCCGAATGCCCGATAGAGCCATTTAGTCCAATTGTTGTACATGGCTCTGAACCTGAACAGGAGGAAGAACGAAGTCCTGAAATAGAGTAGGAGGAAGAACAAAATTATGAACCAAAATAGAAGGAAGAACATGATTCTAACCCATAACAAGGGGAAGCACAATATTTTTCTCAAGATGATGGTGAACTAGAAAATGAAGCAGGGCCTTCTCAAACACAACCTATGAGCCCCCAAGATGATTTCTTCCAGGAATTTGAGTACGGGATGGCCCATGTTCTTGCAAATTACTCAACCAAAGCTTGAACAAGTCTCAATCCATGGAGGATTATGGTCACACAGAAATTTTGCCTTCCCAAGAAACTGTAGACTGGGCCAAGGAAGTGGACACAGAAATAATTCATGAATCTGATAACCAATCAAGTGACATGGTTATAGTGGAACATAACGAGGATGAGAACCAAGATCCCTCAGACACAAAGGGTATTGGTAAACATGTTCCTACAGAGGATACCTCTGAAAAGAAGTAAGTAGCTGAAATAAAGTTAAGAAAATTGCAGAGTAAATACCAGAAGCTTCAAAGGATGGTTAAGTGGCTACGCTGGAAATTAAAAGAAGCTGCGAATGCGGAAGCTCCAAGAACTATTCCTGAGTTAGTCATTGTGGTTGCATAGGCAGAAGTATGTGAAGGTAAGGCAATAGGAACCCAGACTGAATTTATTTCTACTTAGACGGTAGCCACACAAACAAGCTTTCATATAGATTTGATAGATATGGCTATTTAGACTGAGGGTTTTTCCTCTCACAACAAAAGCACCCAGATAGAAGAAATATTCAATGATGCTCCATCAAGTAGTGATCCTATTCTTCTAGAGTTACATGAGGAGTTCGTACAGGCCTAGATTTCTTTAGCATAACGTAAGAAGGAGATGGTTCTTCTGCAATAGTACCAGAAGATGCAGAAGCAATTCAATTATTTTACCATAACTGGGGATGAAACTTTTGCTAAGTCAACACAAGAGGAAGAAAAGATGAAGAGAGTAAAAGCCAAGCCAGATAAGTTTGTGGGTCAGATTGATGCTATTTGCTCTTTATATTCTGATGTCTTATCTTGCAGATCTCCTGCTACAAAATATGCTCAATTTTTGTTGGAAAGATATTTATTGTTGAAGATTAAAGTTGTTAAGGCCGGCAAGTGAGTTGAATTGAAGACAACTGAAGAATTCATAAAATGTTGTAAGGAGCATTGGACAAATGTCCAATGTCTTCTCTGTGAACGTTATTTGCATAATTTTTTATTAGACGGTAAGGTGGACAACAATCCTAGCCCTTTTATTACAGACATTTAGTTCCACGCCTTCATTTCCTTTGCTGTGAACCAACATAATTGGTCTAGGGCTTATAACATCTTTCAAAGGAGAGAACATGGACTGGATTTGTGGGTAAGGGGTAAGCTACTCAAACCTTGCATATTTTTGTTAGACACAAGTGGTTCATGAGACAAAAGGGAGTAATTAAGAGTCTGGGGCCTATACATAAAGGAATTGTGCAAGTAGGGAGGCCGTATTTCTTATCTTATAGGAAAGGTCCTTACTTGCATCCAAACAGAGATGGATAGTCTCCACAAATAGTGTCAAGAACAGAGAACCATTTGGCTGCAGGAATTTTAAAGTTATCATAAGCCATTTTGTCACAAACAATAATATTATCTTGAGGGAAGGATCACATTGGCTACGATGTCGATTTAGGAGCCCTGTTATTTGGTACCCTCCTGAGGGATACTCTTCTGATTATGAGCTACCTGACAGTCATGAAGGGATAGCTTTGCAAATTTAATACAAAAGCATAGTATTAGCTTGTATAAGGAAGATGTCTTTCTTTCTTCCTCTTTAACTGCATTACATATTAACTACTTATTTTCATTAGGACATGAAACAAGGTAAGCAAGGGAGTATGTTGGGTCATGCAACAGGTATAAATTTACGCTTGGTTACATTATACTTTTCCTCATTTTTATGCATCTGTGCCACGATGTGATTTGGCTGTCAAAACTAACTTTCACTTCTTTTTATGTAGAGATTTGCAAATGGGACAATTGTTGTTCAATCTATTGAACAACAAAGGCTAAACAAGGAGAAAAGAGCACGTCTTGTATAGTCAGTTTAGAAGTGAATCATAAGGATCAATGCAAGATGGAAGATTTCTCTAATAATAGCATTTGGTTGCAAATTCCTCAAGCTCTCTTACTCCTGAGGAATCACAATTATCTCTTTTCCTCTTCGACTATAAGAGGAGAAAAACGAATAGAATAGAGAACTTTTTCCTTTTTACTTCGGTTGTAATTTTAAGAGAATGAGTTTTATTCTAAAGAATACATATTTATTGTAATGAAATTTGGACTTAAGGTGTAATATACAATTTGTGTTTCTGTTTGCTCGTGATATTCTAAGTAACTAGGTAGTAATCACTAGCGGCTTGGGCTCGGTCACTAGTGGATTTCACTGCTTTTCCGTGTTTTATACTTTTACCTTTTTAATACAAGTCTAATTCCTTTATTTTATAGTTTTACAATTGATCGACTTGATATATAAATAATCGGTGTTGAGTTTGTGCATTTCATGCATTATTTCTTATTACTGTTGATTGGTTTGATCCATTTATGTCGTAGATTGATTCAATTATTAGATAAGAGTTATTTCCTGTTAATTTAGAGCCAAAGTATTATTGGTTAGATTAGGTGTATTACTATTATGCATAAGCTTCTATTCAGCTATAAAAACTTTGTTGCCACTACAGTGCACTTGGTTGATGTGCTTATGGCCTGTAATTTCAATTAGAGCTTTTTGATTAAGATTTAGTTTTGATGCTTGAATAGTTAATTTATTTGAAGTTACAAGTATGGTAGTTTATGGTTTCATCCATTTACTCTTGTATTGAAATAAATAAGTTATCTTAAAGCATTACTTTCTATAGATACAACGATTTCCATCACCTACACATACTGTGTACACTCTTGAAACAAAAGACTTACTCAGGTCGATAATTAATGTGAGGCATTTAGAAGTTCCAAAAGGACATCTTATATGTGCCAACAGAGCCATGGCATAAACCGATGGTCTTCCTAGTAAAAATTTCTAGTCAAGGGATCCGTCAACTACCGCAACTTCAACCATTACCATTTTGCCTCCCAGTTTGATTTGCATATTACACAATATTCGACAAGGTGTATATGTGCAACTGTCAAAAGCTTTTAACGTTGTTGGTGTTCATGACAAAGGCGGTGAGCCAAGTGTTTTACAACAACTCGTAGAAATTATACAACTATATTCCCTCTCATTAATAATGGTTTAGTGAACAAGTTTATTCAAGGAATTTATTTGAATCAGGAATGCTAATTGTACTGGTAACTATGGCGTATATCCTGCATGGTTGAAAACCACAAGATTGGAATCAGTTGGATCGATTCCTCCAATTTCTGACAACAAAGCCTACTTTTGGGAGGGACAATTATGAAGTACCTCGAGCATAGACATAGAAGAAGGTGACTAAGCCAAATCTTCTACTATTTGTAATTTTGTGAAGCTCAAGCTCGAGGGTTAAATGTCGATTTATGTACAACTCCCTTAGGCAATTTTATTGTTAATTTTGGCACAATGCGTGGTGGAATAGGATCATTCGAAGTCGAAGTTGAAGGGTTAGGTTGATCGACCTAGTTATTTGATGACAACGGTTGATTTCCATAACCTTTACTTCGTGTTGACACCAAAACATCATCTTTCAACATAGAGGCAAATATCATAAGAACTTGGTAAGTGAAAGCATGGCCAGTAGAAACCATATTTGTCTTCAATTTTGGAAAGGATTAGTCAATACCTCAGATGTATTAGAAGTCTTCAAAAGCTTTGACACTTCAGTGTAATGAGGACAATCTCATGTAAAATGCTCATCATTATAGATCAAACACGAGTAATGAGGTTTCCTAGCCGAAGAAGAGGAATCAAATGATTTCTCTTGAGGGGAGTTATTTTGTTTCTTCTTATTTTTCTGTTTTTCCTTACCTCCTAATTGCTTCTCATTCTGGCCCTTGTCAGATGACAAGGAATTGATTTTGAATGTAAGAGTGTTATCAAGTGCATTTGTAGTTTGATTGGAAATGGAAAGTGTTTGACCAGATGGTCTACCTACGATTTGTGTGCTTGAAGAACCAATCACACCATCATCAACATGAGAGTCCTTACTCGATGGTGGAGGAGGAATAGTGAAAGATAGTTAGGGTACATTCAGGATCTTGTCATAGAACATGCCAGACTATGTATAAATCAAGTCCAATTATTGCGCATGAGAATTTACTTGCCCTTCAGCGATAACTCCACCTTTTGCCACATCCTTAGTGATAGATGGCAACAAGGATTTTATAAACCACTCAACTAGAATCTAATCAAGAAAATAAGTTTTAACAATTCGATGACAATGATGCCACTCATGAATATGATTAGAGATATGAGTAGTAGTAGTCTACTTAAAGTTTGCTAATAGTTCCATTGCAGTCTCTTATCGTATGGGTAACTAGAAGTGGGTTAAAAATGTGGTAGCTAAGGAAATGAAGTTATCAAAAGAATCTCGTGGTAACTCAATGCAGCACTTCACAATTGGACTAGTAAGTGTTCTCTGGAAAAGACGAAGTCTAACAGAATCGTCTTTCAAGGAGTTTGATGAACACCATAAATGAGAAGTCATGACATGGTTGGACAGGTCTTCTCCAGGGTTTCCATTGAATTTCAGAATACCAAAAGGTAACTTATTACGAATCAATGGCCACCAAGGTGAATAATGAGTTGGGTCATTGGTGAGCTGGTTTAGATATGGTAATTCAAGTGTCGCAATGAAAGGAAACTATCTATTGAGGTCGAGTTGAGCATATCCAGTGTAAGATGAGATTGCTTGGGCAATAGACATTTGGATACCAGCATAAGGCATCTGCTACTGGTAACCTCGCTAAGGGTAAGTTTGTTGAGAAAATTTGGCATAAGGTTGTTTTTTAGCACCGGGATACATTTTTTATTGTCCAAACCCAAAATAGGCTTACTAACCAGGTCCTGGATAAACTTGTTGCTGACCAAACCCAACATAAGCTTGTTGTCTAAGTTGATGTTGAGGTTGGTATTGTTGGAATTGTTGTTGTTGATATTGGGGCTACCAAGGTTGTTGAAACAACTATTCTTGTTGTTGATAAAATGGTTGTTGATTTAACAATTGTCATTGCCCACCAATGTAAGGTTGAACAAGTTGTGAATACACTAAACTAGTGTAAGTCTGAGTCATTCTAGTAAAGCATAAACTAGCCTAATGTTTTTGGACTCTAGAAACAAGTGGTTGTTGTAAAAATGCCTCATAAGGTTGGATCTGTATACCTAAAAATTGGGGGTTTGAGGTTGAAAAGCTAGCTTGCACAAGTTGAGATACAACAATCTAGGCTTGTGACTGTAGTACATTTGTAACAACAGGTGTTATAGGTATGGATGACACAAATTGCATAGGTTGTGATGGATACACAAGACTAGGTTGAATAGGCATGGTTGGCTGCCACTGACAGATAATCATTCCAGGCTGACCTAAAGACGACGACGTACTAACATATGGTTACGCCCCAGAATATGGGGGATAAGGAGAATATGCACATTATTATCCATATGGGGGTAGTCTAGTGTTAAGTGGATACATAGTATGGTAAGGAGATGAACCAGCTTGATGTGAACTTGATGGGTCCAGCTATTCGGTACCCGTAAATGAAGAAGCAGATAAAATTCTAGTAGAGGACATTGGTGAAGATAAAGGGATAGAAGCAACACCTGAGTGGGTTCCTGATAAAGATTGGTAACCCAATGGGATGGATGGAACAACATACAAATCTGACTCAGGTGTTGTAGTAAACATCGAAGAGGTTGCGTCAGAAGATTTTGTTGTAGCCGTAACAGATGGTACGGTCTGGGATATTGACTCTACCATAGTCAAATGTCGAAATAAGTTTCCTAACAAATCAAAAGGTGACTGAAAGTAATCAAGATCAAAAGGAGTAGTAAAATGAACAGTATAAGGATATAGATGCAGTAAAGTTCCAAATTGGAATGGAGTTCTCGGTGATTCTACCTCAGGTTGCTCTTCAATTGAAATCAAACCAGCTGGAAGAATTTCACTGTCTAGTCCATAATAGATATCTGGTTGTTGTTGAGGTAAAGAGGAAGTCTCAAAAGTTACGGATGTATGAGGATTTACGAGTTGATCTTCTTTCGGTAAGGTAAGAACTTCTGATTATTCAACCTCAAGATCCAAATGTTCTTGTAAAAGAACAATTTTAGGTTGTCTTCGTGAAAAATTTCCGGTTCAAAAGTAACTTTTGATTGAACAATGATGGGTTTAGGATCCAATTCTAGTTGAACAAATTTAGGTTCAGAAGTAATTTCTTGTTGAACAACCTCGGATTGAGAATCAACTTGTTGTTGAACAACTTGTTGTTGAACAACTTGTATTACCATTTCACTAGATTTAGTTCTAGTTTCCTTAGGTAATTGTGGATATTCCATTTAAGTATGAGATGTATCAGTAATTGTAGGAGTAACTAGGGTCACTGTACTTACTAGTATAGGTGTTTCTAGTAATTCAGATGAATAACTAGAGGCTTGTGAAGTACTAGATCTAGTCAAATGAGACCGCTTTGGCTAGATAGGTGTAGCTTCGGGCAGTAAAGGTGGTTTACTCGCTGCACTCTGTGAATGATGGGATAAGGGTTGATTTTCCTCCATGATTGTTGATTTATTTTATTACAAAAGAGAAATAAACAAAAAGGGGTAAGATAGGAAAAAAGGTTTACCACGCAACTATGAACTGCAGAATACCTCCCGACGAACTAAGAAGTATGGCTAGGAATCTCCTTGAATGATGTGTTCGGTGTATCGCAATGTACAAGGCATCTAACTTTGTTACCTAAGGATGGATATCAACCTAGTGCTGGCCTCCCATATATACCCAAAGGTACATGGAGGCCCAATCTGTATTAGCGTTGTCTAATGTGAAGTCGCAGAGTGAGAGAATTCCCATATACTTTACGTATTATAACACCGCCCTATATACCTAAAGGTATGTGGATGAGCTACAATATACTCATGTACGTGGAATGAGGTATCACATTCGGGATGTATCACAGACAGGTTAGTGATAGTTGCTATGTTTTACGACACCGGAACACGTATCTAGCCTAGAACCTCTAAATGTTTTGCCTTAGATGACAATGCCCCATTAGGTTAATTGATGTTAATTTTAAGTTGATATTGATTAAGAATTCTCCTTTCAAGGTTCACCACGTGATGTATCTTCAATTCTCGGAATGAAAACATGATAATCATTCTTCCCATTCAATTTTGACAATAAAAAACTTTAGCTAGTAGGGATAGAGCAATCATATTCTTGTAATCAAAGAACAAAGAACACACTCTAATGCAATTTCCCTAAACTATTCCTATGAGCACACACAAACTCTTTAAATGAAAAAAGAAAGTTTTTCCTTTTGATTGTCTTAATGTTATGATGAACAAAAAAGAAACTAATGCACATACAATCAATCAATCCTTTTGCAAGAACGAAGACTTTACGAAAGTTCTGTTTCGAAAGAAAAGAAGACTTTTACAACACTTTCTTTTTAACAAAGGTCAACTGACTATAATCTAACTTCGACAATGAATTGATAGTCATAAAGAAATCATTCAAGAAAAACTAAATAATCAAAGGCAAAGTAGGGTTGGCAAAGGAAACAAAAATTGATTTCAGAGTGACAAGCATCATTAATCTTCCAGTAAACAAAAATAGAAGGAAATTTGGCAAAAAATCAACTCAGAGGAAATATTTTTGTCCTAAGAGAGATCAACGCAGCCTCGAATGGGAGACAATGTGCTTCAAAGCATTATCCCCAAGCAAGGGTTCTCTCTAGTGCTCTGTCTCTAGACCAAGCCTGTGTTGGTGCCAGAGAGGCCATCCTAGAGGCTTACAAGCACAAATTTCACAAAAACAACACTTCAAAAGGTTGAAAGAAACTCAACGAAAGCAAGTAGAGAGTACTAGAGGGTAGTAGGATGAAGGTAAACTACCTGGAGTGATGATCATTCCCTAGTGGAGTTGCCAATTTGTTATGAGGAATTTGGTATGTACGGATAAATACTAATTCCCTAGGTAGGTAGCTATACCTAGAACAACATATTTAAAATTCTTATCCTTTTTCTATAAATGATAACAAGACAAAGGGAATTAAATGACCTACTTGTTCTTTCACTTTCCTTTTGTCTCCTTTGTTTGACTCTTGTCGCTCCTTCTCAAACTTAACTCGCTCAAAAAGTACCTGCAAGCATAAAGAGAAGACAAAGAACCAACCAAATCGAGAGATCTATCGAATACAAGTAAATGGAATCAGATATATTCACACATATAAACATCATATATCAAGATAAACGTATGAAAAAAAGGTGTAAACTTCTTTATTGAATAGAAGTAAGAATTACAACCATTAATTCTGATCCATTGTCACTCTTCCACCTTGGGTTCCAACCAACATCACATCAACAACACAAAACTCCGGCAGCATAAGACTACAAACTCCATTCTCACTCCAACTGTATCTCCTTACAAATTCTCAAAGCCCACCCCCTGATCACTTAGATGAGTGCTCAATTTATAGGGAAATGGAGGAGGTTTTGTCATAAATGATGGTATTTAATGGCCTTCCCTACTTAGATTTAGTTTCCATGAAGGAAGGGATGAGAGGATAGGAGGTTACCTAACTCATTCCTCATCTATTTTCGAGCTCATAGGAGGTGATATGTGTGGGAATCTTCTAGATGACTCCAGAGGATAAGAATATTCCCAGAACCCTATTTGAATTTAGCTCAATCTCGCCCAGCGCAGGTCAAAGTTGGCCTAGGTGCTCTACAAAGCATCCTAACATGGGCCTAGCTACATTGAAGCACACTTACGCCTGCCCATGGCTACATTGGTCACTCAAGGAGGCAATTCTAGAGGGTTTTAGGCCAAAGAAATCTCAGAGAAGGAGGCATTCAAAGAGGTGACTTGTCTACGACATGTAGCAACTAAATTAGGGTTTGATGAGTCGTAATTGTACTGATCTAAATGATGGGAGTGATGTGCCCAAATGGATCTGTAACAATATTCCCTCAAAATTTAATAGAATTTCCTACATGGTCAACTTAGTGTTCAACTAAATTTCCGTTTGTTGTAGCTTGTCCAACTTTGATTTTCAACATCCTCTATTTTCTCATTGATACTTTCAAAGTCATCATCGGTTAACATGTTCTGATATGGAGATGTGCGAGTGAGATTATACTTATTCCTCACTTACGTTGTCAATGAGATCCCTATGTTACTCATTAATATCCTTTTCTTCCCTTATGATTCTTTTTTTCTACCAATTTCGATGGTCCCTCCTATGGTTCTTGCTTTGGGACTACTTGAGAATAAACCTCTCATTTTTTATGGCTTGAAGGGGACCCTGCAATCTCTTCACCACTCAAGATGTCTTCAATATCTGGAGCATCCTACAATGGTACCGCTGATGTGTCTTCCCATGAGTCTACTATCTCTTGAAATTCATGCACCATCAACTTGTAGCTTGTTTCCACCCAACATTGCTTTAGATCCTTGCATCGTAAGATCCAAATAAAAAGTGTATCAACCTTAAACCACATGACACCATTGAACTTTTATATTCTTTTTCTTTAGGTAGTCGTGGAGTCTCTCAAATAAATTTACACATGTAGCGATAAATAAAGAATATGATGGAGTAGGTATTTTTTTGATATAAATCATTGAAATCCCATCAGTTTTATAGACGAGATGTTAAGATGGGATAAGGAGGATCATTCAGTGGCTCAAATCTTTATGGCCTTTCCCAAGTGACTAAATAAATTAATATCAAGATCCATGCATAATAAAATTTTGCATTTTGTTGTTAAGTGTCCAAGTTATCCTATTAGAACTATTTAAATAAACAATGTGAACAATCCATGTTTTTTCCCTTAGTGCACCGATGTTCCACCACAATAAATTTGGCTGCGACTTCCTTAACCCTACGATAATTTGTAGACTATCACCTTCCCAACAAATATAGTGGCATCATCATTGACTAGTGAAATTAAATACCCCCGCTTTCCCCTACTTCTTTTGTAAGTTTTAGTCACTTCTGCAATGATACTTTTATCCTTAATTATGGGCCATCATTCCTCTTCCTCAATCGATATGCCAAAAATATCATGAATTAAATTGAAGGCCAATGGAATTGGTCCATATAGCCACATATATCACCCATGGACAAACACTAGAAAGCATTTGGTAACTATGCTTAATTAGTCTCCTTGCCTGAAATATGGGATGTGAAAAATTTTCATAATTCCACTCATTTCTAAGGCATGACCTATTTTTGTAGTTCTATAGTTGGTACGCAATCCCTGGTCCGTACGAGCTACAAATAATCATCGATGTACTTTGGGTGGTAGGGGAGGAATATCTACAGTATACTTAACATCAAGGAACTAACATAGAAGCATGAGGTTCTCTTAATAGAAATGTGTACCTTGGTTATGATTTGTATTCAATGGTCATAATTGGGTTGACCCTTGTTGTCTCTTTGAAGACATTTGTAGACCCAGGAACTGTGCCAAATCATATAAATAAGTATTTTGTTTGAAATGGATGATTAATGACTCAAACCACTCACATGAACATTATCCAAAAATTTCAAAGATTTCTCAAAGTGTTGATTCCAATATCAACAACATACCATTCTTTAAACTCTTGTGATAGATGAAAGATGAAAATATTTGATAACGAAATATCCTTCCTACATATTTAATTATAAAACCTAGTAGAACCGTATAGATATATTTTTGTGGCTAGCACATAGATATTTGAGAGATGACAGAAGGGAACATTTTTTTGATGCAGAGGTACTAATGTAAAAAAATTGTTCAATCAACTATTCTCAGTAATGATGATAACTTTACAATGGGATATCAGCTAGGTCAACACTTAACCTAACCTTATCTAGTACTTCTATGTTACCTCCAATATATGAAGAATAATAGAAATGATTACAAAGGAAAACTCACATGAACATAAATGCTACTAAAACCCAATGTCAGAAGCCTTTGGCCATCTTCAAAAATTTCCAAAAAATAGAACAATATCTTTTGGTTCTGCAAAAGTATCAACCCTTCTTAATTTGAATTACAAAGTATATAAAGATATTTTTCCTAATATCTAATCTATTACATTTTTTACATGAAAAGGTATAAAATTATCCAAAATGATTTAGATAACTCTAATTAATATAACTCAAAATATAGATCCTTGAACTCATTTAGTGGAAATGCACTATTCAAGGGTCTTGCTTTCAATTGTTGGCTTTAAATATGCAATCTTCTGGTTCTGCTCCAATTCTTGCTGAAATATCACTCAGAAACTGGCTCACTGCTCAACTAATACGATAAACAAACTTATCCCATTGATCATCATCTGCGCATGAAAATTGTATTACCTTTCTATATGCCTCATCTTCCTCAGTATATTTTTCAAAAGTGGGTTTACTAACAAAAAGATTATGAATTTAATGTGAAGTAAATAAATCATCTTCTAAGCCTTTGAGATAATTTTTACCACTAATATTTCCTTTAACTTTGGAAAATATTGATTTATCTACTGCTATTTTATGTATTCTTTGTTGATAATATTTTTGTTGAATTAATTGACAATGAGAAATGCTTAATAATTGTAGTCATTTTTGTTGAAGAACAGAGAACGTTTTATGAAACTTCTTGATTTGAACTTCAAGATTTTGACATTTATTCTCTAGTTGTAGCATCAAATTTCTTTTAGTCAACACCTTCCTTATTTTGAGGGCTGCATCTATCCTATCTTTCATGTCTTCTAGTTCCTCCCTATTTTTTGAATTTAAGACCTGAATGATTCTGGTCGCCTTTCAATTTTTATGATCCAATTATTCTTTGATCTCTACAATGGTTGATTTTTCTTTCTACACCAGTTGTTCCTATTCAAAAATAATTTATATAGATGTCCAAAAATATGAAATGGCTACATTAATGTCTACCCAAATCTTCTCCTTAACTTCTACAAATTTTGTGCGGTGACTAATTCATTTATATATTTTCTATGTTGTTTTGTAAGATTGAAATTATTTTGTACTTCTAAAATGTATCCATTGTCTGACTTAATCTTAGTTTATTCTCCCATTTCCAATCATTATTTTTATTTCTCATTTTACATATTTATCAATGGCATATCTCCCATTTCCTTAGACAATTGCTTTATGGAATCTTCACTGGTGATCCCATTTCCACAGTCGAAGTCCCTGCACTAGGTTGTTCTTCTTTCTCCTTTAGAAGTTTTTTTCCATTTATGACTCCATTTTTTGTATCCGAAGGTTTTACTTAACAATCATACTTTTTCCTTTTGTAATTCCCATACTTCTTGAGCTTCAGGATTCTCTGTTGTTGGTAATTTTAATTGTCTACGTAATGCTTGAATGTATGCTTTTCTATTTTTGAAAATTTAATGGGTTGCATTAACATTATTAGAATCAACTCATAATTTGATAACAATCTCTTCTAAATATTTTATCCTTGTACCTTTTTCCAATGGTGACATCATCTATAACTTTAGCTAATTATGAAAATTATTTAAAGAATACTTTAGTTTTGAGGTAGAAATAGAACAATTTGTTAGGGAAGAATATATCATTTCACCAGCATGTTTATGTATATCTATTTGACCTATATGATGGATTTGTTTTCTATAAAAAGAGAATAGTGAGGTCTTATAATGCTATATAGATTTTGGAACTCAAACTTTTTGTTCAAGAAATGCCAATTGAAATTGTCCTCTGTCACGATCTAGCGTAGACAATAATTTGTTATGGGTGGAAGAAGTATGTATCTGGAACTGAGAATAGGTGGTGGTATTGAGTAATTTGTTGGGGCAATTATATGAAAGATATATCACCACAATATTAAATTATCAACCAGGGATTTGTAATGAGTAGAGATGATACATTATATGTGTCGATAAAAGATAAGTTCCTATCTATGATCATTATAGCCTAAAGAAAAGTACTTCAAAACTAATACTTCACTCCACAAATTTTAATCTAACTTCATCACACAATTTGAAGATCAGAAAGAAAAAATCATAAATAAAATATTAACAAGATTGTGAGCTAAATGTTATTTTTTAGGTAAAAGGTCTATCAATTTACAAGCTCTTGAAATAGAAATATGGATCTAACGTTGTTTTCCTCTAGTGACATATCTCAATCACTACACTAGAGTCAACTCACTCCATTCAAACATTAAACAAAGCAACCAGGATTAGTCTTGAAAGAAACTATGCATTATAGTACATGAAATGTATGACAAGATTCATCACTAACAACAAATGTTGGTGAATGGTGAAATATTTGATTGTAGCTTCCACGTTCTTCAAAATAGCAATCAACAATTAAATGTTTATCTTAAGAAATAAAGTTTTCATTCATAAAACTAATGAACTGTCACTCATAAATTACTTACATGAAACATGGCTGAAATCACATCAAATACTTAACACTACATAAAAAAAACTATATTCATAATAGCTATAATAAAAGCTTGCTTTGATGGCTTTAGTGGGCCCTTGTCGAGCTAGCAAGGAAAGCTTGAAGAACTTATAGAACTAAGAAATTGATTTATACGATGAACTTATCAGTTGCTAACCATATCATTGATTCAAAGTGAAAGATTACAAAACTTAATGGTTCAATCACATGTTTAGCATAACACTGCTAGAAATCTGGATACTTTAACTGTCCAACTTTCTCTAACTATCTCTTTCTCTCTCTCTCTCTGTTTTTAACGATATATAATTGAATATAATCTACGAGCCTTCTCTTATAGAGAAATGGCATTACATCAAGGCTTAATAGAATAGTAACAAATAATTAGAAAATATTATAATTTAGCTCATTTTACTTATTCGACTTCATCATCATGACACACAGTGCATGAGGAGGAAGCATATCTCGATTTGTTGTAACAAGATGATTCCATTGAACATCAATTTTCTTTGTCTCATCAAAGACAGTTTGCTAAACCAGGTGGTAGCAGATTAAAATAGGTGTTGGATCAAAGGTACCAGATGAACACAGGTGTCAGATTGTTGTTGTTGGTACCAGATCACTATGCTTCGTGCTAGATGAGCAGAGGTGTTGAATGCTATTGTTGGTGTTGGATGAGCATAGGTGTTGGACCATTGTTGTTGGTGTTGGATGAGCACAAGTACATAGTTGAACACGGGTAATTGTTATCGAGTATCTGATAGGCAAATGCATAGGTACAAAATGAAAACATGAGTACTTGATTGACAATGATGGTACTGGATAAGTAGGAGTGCCAATATTGGACCAATAATGTTGGTACCAAATGAGTAGGATCATGAGTACTAGATCAATACAATGGTATTGGATGAGTAGGAACATGGTATAAGCATGTATGTGAGGAAATCCAGTTAACTAGAAGGTATAAAGAATCAGTAATTATATTTCTAATAGAAGAAAACATAAAAACCACGCTTTGAAATCCAATTACCTCATATAGACATAAGGAGGCTAAAAGGTATATTCTAGAAGAATATATGCAAGTAGTACATAGGTTTGAGGTGAGTTTGGTCAAAAAATAGAGGACAATATAAGGTATTATAGGCATAAAAAAGGAGATCCAACATTCCCCCATGCTCAAGTTGTTGCATGTTCTCATGCAAAAATTGTTGAACCATTCCTCAAAATTAAAAAAATGGAGCCTTCTTGCCTGAATAATAAATGCTTGGATCTAAGACCTTAACTCCTAAGGCCACTTCTTTGAGTTCCCTTGAAATGACACTGGTATTATGTGTGAGGCGAATAAAATTCTTCAGCTTAGTGGAGGCTTCATCGTACTCCTTTTGTAACCTTTGGTTGTTCTCTTTTAATTGCTCATTTTATTTCTTGAGGTATTCATCCAACAACTTATATTCAATTTTGATGATCATCTATAGTGTAGTTAAATAACTAGTAGCTCCAACTCTCTAGTACTTGGCAAGTTTTCTCTTAGCTTCAACCTCTCTTCTCAATTCTTTCAAAGTATTTGTAAATAATTCCTTGGTTTCATTCAGCATTTCATGTTGTGCATGTTTCTTTTTAGATGATGTAGAGACATCTATGGATTTTCTGGAAGAGGAGGAGTATGAGTGGTCATTATCTATTTTTCCATTCTCCTAGTAGTTCGACATGGAGGTGTTGATGACTCACCAAATTTGAAAGCAGGATTGAGGATTCTATCCTGAGACAATCTTCACTTCTTCCCTTGTGTCTGTGACATGGACTTTGTGACTTCTTCTTCATATGTTTTTTTATCCCTTTTTTCAAAAGTTTGTGCACTATCACCCTTTTCACTAGTTGTAGGCTTCTCCTTTTTAACACTTAGTGCATGAGTCTCTTCCTAAGGTAGCTCAACACCTACCTCTGAAGTAGTACCTCTAAGCTCTTCCTTATCACTATCACCTAGAATTTTATTCTTCTTCTTCTCACTACTTGAGATTTTACTTGGAGTGGGTGAATCAAGAGGAGTTCTCTTACCCTTTGATTGTTGCTTTACTATTGCTGCAATATTTTCCTCCTCTTCTACTATTTTACACTTGTCTGACTTACTAATGGACCTTTATGGAGTAGGGCCATCAATGTCGTCTTTGGAATTCAACTTCATATCTTTCTTCTTACTACTCTCCTACTTGTTTTCTAGGTCCTTACTGCTATCCTTCAGAATACTTTCCTCTATGTGCTTGGAATCTTCTCCTAGAGAAAAATATCATGAGACGATTGTCTTCCAATTGGTACCGTACATATTTATCTCATGAGTAACTAATCATTTTATCAACCCATGATGGTATATGTTTGTTTCAACCTTTTTAGAGTCCAATTTAACTTCTATAAGTATAGGAAAATTATCTAAGGTCCTCCTTCAAAATGTAAAAAAATCCTTAGTTGGTAAAGAAATCTAACTTCATACCTTCCCTCACAAGTCAAGAACCTTTGCAAGTTGTTGAACATCCATTTATATTCCACTTTGACCTAATTCCTGGGGATGCCTTTAGTCCAATCAGGGTTCAAGTGTTCAACAGTCAATAACTTTTTATAGAGCTCCTTGTTAATGCTTGCACCCTCGAAATATTTTCACCTCCGGCTGGTAATGTCGTGGCCTATGCTATGGTAGCCTCTGTGATTTGAAATTGTATACTTCCTAGATATATGTTCTTGCCATCATAATTTTGAGTGAAGGAATGAGAAACACCATCATGGTACCCTTTGAACTTCTTAAGGAAGAGAATCCATCTAGCTTTCTTGAATTTTTCCTTGCACAACTAATATTACTCAGTTTCTCTATATGATGAGAACTTTGGTTCATGCCTATCTACGCCCATGTTGACTTTAAGATCACATCTCGGACTCGGGAAGGGTTTAGTACTAGAGTTGACTGAGTACCAGAGATGATAATAGAGTACTAGAAGTGGTGACACAAGGTACTAGAAATGGTGTTAAAAAGGTACTCGAAATGGTATTAAAAGGTACTGGAAGTGATATTACAAAGTACCAGATGAATTAGTGGGGGCTCGTGAAATGAAGGCCGAAGTCTAGGAAAAAGAGAAATGATGTTCATCTAGATTTTGAAGCCATCGAGAGGAGCATTTATAATTCGAAAGGGAATGGAAATGGTCACATTGTTTCCATAATTATTGGGTGAGCTCATATGGGATGATGGAAATATTTTGTATGTAGAGCTGATTTTGAAATCATTCTCATTGATGATATCAAACTTCATGTGAATAAATGTTTGAACATGATGAATAGAATGTGGTCAACTAAAGCATGATGGGACTGTCTATATCAATGTCCTAGTAATCATTGATCACCGTCATTCAACTTTATCGTTATCAAATGGTAGTAACATCATTGTTTAAACAACCCACAGAGGCTCAATTTTAGAATTCATTTGCTCATATTATGATTGACATTTTTCCAATCACACCCATAATCATCCCATTTAATCATATTAGAAAGGAATTGTTTCTTGGAAAAACCAGGGAATTGTTGAGGGATTTTATCCCCTAGGGCTTTTGGGTGGAACCCTAGCAGACTGAAAGTTGTCTAAACAAAGAAACATGCACACACACAACCATTATGCTAGCAAAAGCTAATTCTAAAGTAAGAAGGACATACCTCAGGTCCTACGTTCAGGTAGTTCCTCAAGGGTCCAAACCCTTCTTCACGTCCCTTTCACTCCTTTGCCCTGCAAAACCAACAATTCCAAAGAATGCAGCAGTATATGGACAAAGATTTATACAAAAATCATCTTTATGTTATACAAGAAGGAAGTTAGTTATGAACTTTTAAACATCCATTCATATATGAAATTCAAACATGAACATCATAAACATAAAGAAGAAGCATATTTAGAATCAAGAAGTGTTTCTTTATTATAGACAAATAGAAAGTACAAAAAGAGTAATATCACCTGAGCAACCTTTGCAAGCTCCAAGCACAGCCTCCTTCCTGATCCGTCCCGCCTCAAGCCTCTAGCATTTCTCCTTCCAAGACACACTCCATGATGCCATAACTAAGGGATGAACATCAAATCACAAGGAAACAAGGGTTTCTTGTACAAATGGGGGAAGTGCAGAAGGCACAAGGGTCTTCAGACTTTATCAGGGGGAAAATATCAGTATAATAACCTTTCTCTCTCTTCTCTACTCCTTTAGGCCTTCCCTTTGATGTCTTTTTATACCAATTCCAAAGTAGTTTTTTAGTTAGGAATTGGTTGGGAACAGTTGAGGCCACAGGCACTAACAGGTGATCAGCAGGTAAAACCCGCGATCTCCGCCCGAAAATAAGGAGTTTAATATTTTTTTAAGTGTTTTAATACATATACGCGGGTTGGGTATATATGAACCCGCATATACACGTGTTTAACTCAGGGCAATGTCGCGTACAAGGAATAAAACATTGTTTTTTAGATTTTGGACCAGGTCTGGAAGGAGGGGTTGCCCTAGGCCATGAGTGCAGCATCACAAACCATAATAGTGAGATTTGGAGCTATAACAGATGCCCCCAATATATGAGGTCAGAAGGGGTACATGATGGCCAAAATATATTAAGCAAGTACATGTAAAGGAAATCTGCCAAAAGCCGAGGAGTACTTCACCAGAATTAAGCCTGCCAAGCCACAAAAGAAGATCATAAAGAAACACCGTCTGAGGCGGGCATACCCATGATCAGAGAAAGAAAAGCATGTCCGCATATCAAGTACAAGCGGATCCACTAAGTATACAAGTATAAATGACTGGAAAATACATAATGGATCATCTGATCATGATCGAACAAGTACATGTCTGAATATCAAATATAACTGTCAATGATGCTGAAAGATACAACGGATCACTGATATCAAAGACTGATCCCAAAAGGTACCAACTGAACATGATGGAAAAGGATGGTACTACACTGCAAACTCAGGTGTCAGCATATAGAATGTCGCCATGAATGACTGCAATATATAAGGTGGAGTGGTATCAACTAGCAGCAACAGGAGCAACTGTCAAGTGAACCAATGAATGCTGATACAACCTGAGGTCTTCACCGACCGCCGTGGTACATTTCTACACCATGGGAATAAATGATCTGAATTCGACCATGTGAGAAATCGTTTGCTTACCGGTCATTGATGTATACCGTTAACAAATGCGAGACTACTCACTGATAATGATAATGAGCGTCAAGGTACCCAGTACAAACTAACAAGTGCGAATAAACAATCTGAAGTCGAACACCTATAAGAATCTATCGATCAGGAGACAATGATGGTTTCCCACTGCTGATAGCGAAGGATCTGCCACTAATGACTGTAAACCCCAAGGTACTACCAAATGGACTCTAGATCTTTGCCCCAGAGCAATGAGATAGGGAAAGATCCGCTAGAAGGAAGGCATTAAGGCATCCTTCATCAATCTAGCGCGAGTGTAACCCGTAGGCCAATAATGTGCAAGGAATTGGACGAAAAATGATGTAGTAACCGAACCAAAGTACGTTTCCGGTGTACACAAGATGTAGCTAGCGCACGGAAGAAACCCTCTGAACCAGCCAATAATGAAAGCTGACACTGAGGCGAGGTATCCACCAATAGGGTCAAATGGAAACCAAGGTATTGCACGAATCCCAATGTGTGATAATGTAAGCTGACGTCGAACACAACGGAAACCACTCAGTCAAAGACCCATGATACTGATCGATGTTGAGCACAAGGTAACCTATCAATAATGAAAATAGGGCCAGGGTGCAACTCTAGGCCTACCCTCGGAGCACGATGTCGTCGTCGATAAGGACAAGACCCGCCAACAAGAAGTCAATGGGGGCCTTCTGAAACCGGCATGAGTAAAGGACCAATATAACTGATGTGTTGATAGACATGACACTGACAACCAGGATGGCCGACTGAAAAATGAGTCAAGAGACACCGCAGAGAGGCCGACTCAGGTTAACTTCCCTTGAACAAAAGCACGACTCAATGTGACTATGGCAACATATGATGAATTTGTATAAGTTCGTCATGCAGGAGGCATGAACGAACCCTCCATATGATTGGAAGAGATAACCAATCGGGGGAGAATTAACTCAATAACAATGGTTAAGGCGTACCTAAGTCAAAATCCCACCCAAGCGGAGGAGACTTTTTGTTTTGAGTACTTTGTTCAAGGGTGACACGACTGACTCTAGCTGCCAATAATAGATGGAAATACTGTCTCGTTCCCGCTCTTTTTGGAATATTTAATTTTTTTTGTCTTTTTCTGTTAAGCTCAAAAAAGAATAAAAGAATGCTACGGTATAGTGGAAAGAACGAGTGTCAATGAAACAGATGATCTAGTTCCTGGGAGGGGAACATTCCTATGCTCAATGCAGGGAGGCGAAAACTGGTCGGTGACACTCAAAGGTATGTTCTTTCCACGGGTCAAGGTGTGCCAAGTTGCAGAAGTCAAAGGTATGCAAGGTTGATTTTTTGCAGACGTCATGGTCAAAAGTTGGCTTAAACATGAGTCCAAGTGAAGCCGGCTCTAGGCCAAAAATTGCAAATGGTCAACATGCAATGCAATAGTACAACTCAACACAAAGGAGCCTCTAGGGTATAAGGCTAGAACAAAGCGAAGAAGCTGAGAGGAATGAGTCTTCAACGCATAAGTCATGGTGGGACTACAGAGGACTCCCGAGCCTACTCAAATTAAAGCAGCATGGGCAACAAATGTCAGTGAGGTGCTAACTACGATGCCCATGTAAAGGATGGCTCTACCATCGTGTCATGATAAAAATAAGCAATGAGATGGCTTACGAACCATAACACGATGGGATCGACCCTATGGCAGATGTACCGACTGATGGAGGCTAGTATGCATAATGCAATGGAAAAGTGATGTCCCTAACCTATATGCCAGTAAAAAACAATACCTGCCATGACGGGTCAGTAGTCATGGAACCGTCTCGAAAAAGTCGAAAAATGTCCAAAATGTCGTGAAAAGCAAACCAATCTCGACACTCCAAGCTCCCAAGTTAAAAGTCACATGAAACCAATCAAAATTAAATTTTGAAAAAATTTTGCATTTTCAAAACTTATAAATAGGATTTTGGACTCACCATTGTTATCGTTTGACTTGGAGAGCAAATATTTGGAGCAAAAGGAGCAAATTCTTCGTGCGTCGATTTCGACCATTCAAATTCCACAAAATCTTCCAGGTAACCCTTACACTTAGCTTGCAATGCATTGTGACTAATTTTAAGGTTTTTCATTGATGTTTCACCGTTGAACTATTGACTAAAATTTCACCGCGGCGTATACGTGGGTTGATAATATGAAACCCGCTACACGTGGGCCCTATATGCGACTGTGTATACAATAACCCGCGTATACGCCGCAAGCTAATTTAAATGAAAACTAACGGATGAAACCTCAATTTTTTCTCAGGATGTCGATCACATGGCGTGAAAGGGAACATGCAGCGGTTGATAATGAGGTTATGAACGATCCTCAAGCCTTAGATGCTTTACGAGGATGCGGCTTGCTTAAATTCTTCAAATTGCCGAACATGAAAGCCAATGTGCGATTGCTTGAATTTCTCATTGGTTATTGGGGTGTCGATGAGGAAGCTTTTATGATAGACCAGATGCCACTCAGAGTGGAAGTGGAGGACATCTATTTTATCACGAGCCTTTCCCGAAGGGGAGAGGTAGTACAGTCCTGGGGTAGGACACGGAGTAGCCTCACTACAGAGGAATATGTACAGATATACTGCCCAGGACATCCCAAGAAAGTTGGGAGCCAGATCTCCATTGCACATGTGGAGAGTTTATCACTACGGATCATCCTGTTCACCATAGCTCAAGTGAACGGGTCATACTCACTGCATCAGGCATCACGGCTCAACATGAGTGTGGCAGTGGATTGTCTCAACACAGTGTTTGACTGGTGTACTCCTCTTCTGGCCAGCATGAAGAGCCAGCTCACTTCCATTAAGAGGGGATAGACCAAAAACTTTGGTTACGGGACTATTCTGTGCACCTTCTTCTTCGAGAGGATTCCTGCACTCCGACCCAGGGTAGCAGTTTCCATCAGCATCCCACGCGATCCACGTATGGGCCGGTGGGCTGATCTGATGAAACGTCTGGGGGGTGGGGAGGTTCCTAGGACTGCCTTCGACGATGATTTCTTTACCTGGTGGGATCAGTAGATCATCGCCGTCGAAGACTAACCCCTATTCTGGGCCTTGGACTTCCGAGGAAGATCTAGACTAGAATTAACCGCCAAAGATGCAAGATGGGGCGAGATCGTAAGAATTTTTTGATTTTATGATTTTTTTGGATTTTTCAAATATAATGATGCAATTTGAAAAATATATATTTTTGATGAGATTCAAATGACTGATATGATGATCATGATCCATATATTGGGTCAATGCGGCCGGATGGACTCCAGCGGCACAGACAACGCGGCCGAGGAGCCGAAGAGGCGGCTGCCGAGACGGAGAGGACTCTACACAATGTCCAGCGACACTTGACTAGGCTGAGTTGTCGAGTACCGATGGCTGCTATAGAGGACCTTCGAGAGGATATGCAGCGTCATGTGGTTGGGATGCCACGTGACTGGGTTTGCACTTTTCGGCGTGTGGCCAACGCTATAGTGACCTCCTTGGCCACTCATCCTGAGCCGGGGCATTAGATATTCCGGATATGATTATGGGCATTTGAGTCCCAATTTTGTATATTTTTTGGACAACATATGTACACTCGAGACACTTTTATGATGATGATATATATATATATATACAGTTTGACTTTTTGATGCTTTGATTTTATGATGAATGATTGATGTGCCAGTCTAATGCTTGATTAGCGATAGAATCAGCTAACCAATTATGAGATCTTGGAATGTGCAAATAATTAATATAAACAAATGATCTTTGCAACAACCTCACTCTTAAATACTGGCGATATAAACATGGATCCCTTACCCGATAAATGTTATTTAATTGAGACACTATCAATTGAGAATCGAGATACACTACTAACGAGTCGATCCCATAAGAGATTACCTCGGATAGTAAATTAATAACGGCAGTATACTCAGCCATGTTATTTGAAGCAGGACCAATGCATACACCTCTTGATAACATCAATTGACCAGTTGGATAATAGAGTACCCAAGCTGCGGAAGCGAGATTCCGAGTGTGCCGACTAGCACCATCGGCGAACCCGAAATAGACCAAGTCATCCATCAACACCTGCAACAGCAGACCAAAAAGTGTTGACGTCACGAAGCTCTCGATAATGTATGTACAAATATACATAATATACAAAGAATCCATTGCCTAATTTCTACTTAAGCAAAGTACTTCTTTAGGTAGAGCCCGTTTCGAGGCTCTGCCAGCTTGTTTCCTTCAAAATCGACTAACTCATACGACCCTTTTTCTAACACACGTTTAATAATGAAAGGACCGTACCACATGGGCTTAAACTTGCCTGCCCCCAAGGCATCTTTATCTTAGTCGTAGACCAAGACAAGGTCGCCTTCAGAAAATACTCGAGGACGGACAGATTTATAATACTGCGTTTTTACCCTTTTCTTATGGGCTTCATTCATTGTGGCGGCATCTCGACGCTGCTCATCGAGATGTTCCAAGTGAAGAAGGCGCTCTTCGAGACCCAAATTATTTGGGAGGAGCTCTACAGCTAATTTGAGAGATGGAATTTCACATTCAATTGGAAATATAGATTCCATCCCGTAAACTAACTAAAAAAGAGTAAACCTAGTAGCAGTCTTTAGGGAGGTCCGGTATGCCCAAAGAGCCGAATACAACATCACGTGCCAATTGGACCGATTTTTATCGATTGTCTGTTGGAGTATCGTCTTAAGATTTTTATTGACTGCCTCGACCTGTCCATTGGCCTGAGGATAATAAGGAGACGAATGCTCTTGACGGAAACCTAATTTAGAGGCCAATTCGGACATAAGTTGATTCTGAAAGTGACTGCCATGATCAGTGACAATCTCTCTCGGGACACCGAACCTTGAGATAACCTGATTGAAGAGAAACAAAGCTGTCGTGTCACTATCATTTTTATAAGTGGGCATGGCTTCAGCCCACTTCGTAAAGTAGTCTACTGCCACAATAATATACTTGTGATTCGCTGCTGAATGCGGATTACAAGTTGTAAAATCAATACCCCACTTAGTAAAAGGACCGACCGTGACGACGGGAAAAAGAGGAGCTGGATGAGCACGCATCTTTCGAGTAAAGATTTGACAAGGGTGGCAACGTTTGACTGCTTCCACACAGTCCTTAAAAAGTGAAGGCCAAAAATAGCCAGCACGTAAGATGCGCTGGGCTATAGCAAGCCCTGATAGATGACCACCACAAGCTCCATTGTGGCAATCATTAAGCACAGACTTTGCTTCTTCCAAGTTCAAACAGCGCCGAAGGATTGAATCAACCCCTCGTCGGTATAAGGTATCACCAATGATAACATAGTTCTTAGCCAGGTGACATAATTTATGACGTTCATCCTTGGAAAAAGTAGAGGGAAACTTCAAGTCTGGAGATATACAATGACGTCTCCATACAAAGGGTCGAGTGAAGAGATGAGGAATAAATGTTCGTCGGGAAAACTTTCCTCATAAATCGTGTCCTCTCCACAAGGCAGCTCATAAATTAACTCCGCAAAAACCATGGATTTCTTAGACTTAGCTGACAAGAATTCGAGATCGAATTCTTGCAAAATGAATATCCATCTATTATACTTGCCCCCAATCACTCGCCTACTAAGGACAAATTGAAATGGATTGACTGCCGCTAAGACAAAAGTTTTGCGTAGAAAGATGTAATGACAGAGCCGCTGGACAGCATGAACAACTGCCAAGGCTAATTTCTCTACCGGAGAATAGCGGAGTTCAGGGCCTATTAAGCCTCAGCTCAAATAATAAATCACGTGCTCAGTGAGAGCATCGTCTCCTGAACCAGAACCATACCAATGGTTGATTCTACTACTGCGAGATATAAAAGGAAGTCCCTGCCATAATCCGGTGGACTCAAAAGCGGGGCAGAGACTAATGCTTTTTTCAAAGCATCAAACGATCGTTGCGCAAAGTCATCCCATACAAATGGAACTCCTTTACATAACAACCGCATGAACCCTTTAGTAATCTCGGCATAATTGGCTATAAACCGACATAAGAAATTAACCTTCCCTTGAAGACTCTGAAGTTGACGAATTGAAGACGGGGGAGGCAACCGAACTATTGCCTCAACCTTGAAGGGATCCACTCGAATCCCTTCGTTCAACACGAGGAACCCTAACAACCAACCAGATGTAACCGCGAAAACGCACTTGTTGGGATTCAACCAGATTTTATAAAAACAACATCATTCGAAAACCATTCGAAGGTGACTAGGATGATCAGTCCTCTTCCGAGAACGAGCAGCGAGATCATCTAAGTACGCTTCGATGATATGCTTAATGTCGTGGAAAGAATAAGACATGGCCCACTGAAAGGTAGCTCCAACATTTTTAAGACCAAAAGGCATCTTTCGATATGCAAAGGTACCCCAGGGACATATGAAAGCCATCTTATGTTGGTCTTCAGGACGGATAGAAATTTGATTATAACCAAAGAATCCGTCCATGAAGGAGAAAATCTCATTACCCACACACTCATCGATAATCTGATCAATAAATGGCGTGGGGTAATTGTCCTTAGGACAAGCCTTGTTTAGGTCCCTGAAATCAATGCACACTCGGATTGTTCCTTGTTTTTTATCTACGGGGACTGGGTTAGAAACCCAATCAATAAGCAGAACAGGGTATATAAAACCCGCCTTTAGCAGCTTCTCTACTTCCGCTTTGATAGCTGCTGCTTTCCTAGGGTTGACTGGCCGAAGCCTCTGACGGACAGGTCTAGCGTTTTCGTACGTCTTGATCTCATGCTAAACTATAGATGGGTCAATGCCAGGCATTTCCTCATAAGACCAAGCAAATACATCTCGAAACTCTTTAAATAAGTCGGTGTATATTTGAATTTCTTCAGGGGAACACTCAATTCCAATGAAGAGATTCTCTATTACGTTAGGGTCACTAGAGATGTTTATAGGTGTCGTTTTTGAAATTACCGACATATTACCTTCGGCACGAACGTGTGCTGGAGCCAAAGGGTTTAACACCATACAAACATCACTAGAACTGAGCTCGGAGAATCTAGACTCTACCTCTTGCAATGGAGGAAGAAAGTATGAACGATGGTGTAAATCTTCCCAAGGTCGATCTATACCCATCATTACTTCAAGAATTGCTTCTTCTGATGGTAAAACTGAATCCAAGCAGTCCAAAATAGAGGTGGAGTCAAGGCTCCAAGCGGGGGCCACATCGCCATCTAACTCCTCTTCGGAAAAAGGAGTAGAATGGTCTTCTGCAGAGTTTACGATATACTGATATCTAAGCTCAACTGCAGATATAGGGAATGCCATTCCATTCTCTTGTCCTTCAACTAATGTGGTCGTAGGTGAAGGCAAAGTCCAGGGGTCCAAAAAATAATGAGTTCGAAAGAACCCATCTCGAGAAAACTCCCTAGATGATGAAATAGCATTGGTTCTTACTATAGGAGAGGGAAACTCAAAGGTACCCATCAATGAGGAATACATCCCTACTCCTAGATTCTCATTAGGCGGACGAGGGTTATCCACTAAAGGAACAGTGGAGTCGGAAGTTGCTTGAGGATCAACTGGAGAATAGTCTAATTGATCCACCTTTACGATTTTCCCCTCATGAGGAAAGCAAATGACACGAAACAGAGTCAAAACAACGGCGTCCATTTTTTATACCCAGTTCCTTCCTAGGAGGAGATTATAATCTAGGTTAGCATCGACGACTTCCACTTCAATATTAATGACCTCCCCCCCAACACATATAGGAAAGGCCGGGATAATCCCATGCGGCTTATGAGAATGGCCATCGAATGCAGTCAAGACGGTAGGTGAAGGAACGACCGAAGGCGATCCGATAGCCTTCCAACATGACATCGACATAACACACGTGGAAGCCCCCTCATCAATAATGGTTCGAAAAATATTGATTTTCCGGTATGTAGACTTTACTTGGAAATCCATGTGATGAGGGAGTTGCTTTTTGACATTTAACATGTCAAAAGTGAGCACTAAAGAATTAGCCAGATCTACTGCCCCTATTGCGGAAAGTAAAGCACTTCTTTGAGCCGGACACGACTGGAGAACCTCTAAAGTGGACATAGCGCACGGACTCTGAGCTAGATCCTCCACAATGGAGTAATTCTGGGTGGTCCTATCATTAGGATTAATCGTCGCGCGTTTAGCGGAACCTTTCGGTATCCGTGGTATAGTCTCAACAGGGGATCGCTCGATATGAAGGTCAGTACTTCCGGGAACAGCCTTATCCTTGGAGGTTTCGGCTTCACCATAATCACATGACCGAGTAGCCACATTGACGTTAGAACCCATCATGAAAACATTCGAAGATTTTTCCCCTTCCTGGTCGCCCCCTGCGGAGGTTCCAGGGTTTGAACTCGTGCCAGCAAGAAGTTGCTGCCCTTCGGGAAAAGGGTTAGTTAATACAGCTTGGGAACTGGAAGTCCCTTGCTGCCCTAACAAGCGCTGAGCGTCTTCAATCTTAGGGCAAAGATGAGTTAAATGGTCTCCACCGCATAACTTACATGGAAACTTAACTTTCTTTTTCGACTCATTTCTACCCCCACCAGCATTATTGCCGGATTTGTTTGCATCAGGCTTCCCATCCTGGTTCCTTTTCTTACCTTGTCCTTTCTTTTTCCCATTGGAATTTTGACTTCCTTTGGGATTATTCGATTGGACGGCATTAATTGAAGAAGTTTGGGAAGCGGAAGGATTAGACGATGTGACTTGGTTGCTAGAAGCAGCTTGTAAAGGCAACTGCTGCAATTGATTCAACAAGTTCACTGTATTTGTTTCTACAGACCCAACAATGCCATCCACGTGAGGACCTGTCTTCGGCTTAGCTACATCGACCTTAGATCTAGGAGCATCTGGCAAGTACTTTTGTAGGATCCCAGACTAAGAGTAGATCAGTTCTGATTGCTGGGCCCTAAAAATGGCTTGCTCCTCGGAATAGACCCCTGACATGGAGACATCCTTGGAGATCTCAGGTACCAAAGACTTCAAGAACCACTCGAGACGGTACTTCGGAGGGATTTCAGCTTTCATAAGCCTCTTTCTCCGTCTCCATTCCTGAATGTGATCAGAAATGTGAGTTGCCCTATCCTGACGAAAAGTAGCCAGCAGTTTCAAGTTCCGGCATCATACCGGACGGGCAACTGAAAATGGTTCAAGAAAATGTTGGCTAAGTCGGCGCGAATGATGAAAAGCTGCCCCCAGGCAACTCTATATACCACTTAGCCGCGTTGCTAGTTAAGGTGCGTTGAAATAATCTCAACCTAACCGAATCATCGATCAGGGAGTTCGATGAGCACCATAAGTGAAACGTGGTCGCCCGGGTCCTCACCACTTTTCCCTTCGAATTTTGGAATATCCGAAGGGAGTTTAGTTGGGACCAGAGGCCAGGACGGATTATAATTGATTGGGTCATTAGTTAACTTAGTGAGGTCTGGCAAGTTTAATGTTGCCAGAAACGGAAGTCTAGGCGGGGCTTGGGGATTCCACCCTGACTGGGCGGCAGTCCCGAAGCTCTGAAAAGATTGGCCTGGATTTTGGGAGGTACCAGGCTGCCCGAAGTAACCCGTAGAACCCGCCGAGCCAAAAGGGAGACCTTGTGACCCAACAAATCTCAGAGTTTGACCAACTCCGGCCGTATATCCACTATACCCTACAAAGTTTCCTCCAAAAGGATTATAAGGAGTTGACAACCCCTGATATGGATTCCAAGCCGAAGCGAGGGGAGGAATTCTTTGGAATGAACTAACCGTGGTATATGGCCTTTTCCCATATTGGCTGTGGAATGGATTCCCAATTCCGGCACTATTAAGCCCAGGGTTATTCCAACCTTGGAAAGGATTGCTGCTTTGTCCTACTGAAGAAAAAGGCATAGATCCTACCGTAGGGTTGGAATGTGGTATATGACCACTTCCAAAT